>CM054060.1:440092350-440248748 GCA_028641055.1 Alopecurus myosuroides | reverse complement strand
GTACTCATCGTCGATGTTTCTCCACTGCGACCCATCAGCGGGGTGTCTCAGCATATCGTCTTCCTTACGGTCTTCTTTGTGCCATCGCAGCAACTTGGCATGCTCTTTGTTTCGGAACAAACATTTCAACCATGGTATTATAGGAGCATGCCACATCACCTTGGCAGGAACCCTCTTCCTGGGGCGATCGTCGCCCTCAACATCACCAGGGTCATCTCGCCTGATCTTATACAGAAATGCACAGCATACGGGGCAGGCATTTAAATTCTCGTGCTGTCCGCGGTAGAGGATGCAGTCATTGATGCATGCATGTATCTTATGCACTTCCAATCCTAGAGGGCAGACAACCTTCTTTGCTTCGTATGTACTGCAGGGCAGCACGTTATCTCTTGGAAGCATCTTCTTCATTACTATCAGCAGCTTTTCAAATCCCTTGTCAGATAATCCATTCTCTGCCTTCCATTGCAGCAATTCTAGGGTGGTGCCCAGCTTTTTCTGGCCATCTTCGCAATTTGGGTACAACAATTTTTTGTGGTCTTCTAACATGCGCTCCAACTTCAACCTCTCGTTTTCACTTGCGCAGTTTATCTGTTCTTCACGAATGACCTGACGAAGATCATCATCAGACTCATCAACAATGTCCTCAAGTTCAGGATCGTCTTCTCCCATTTCAGTATCACCGTGTTCACCGAACATAGGATAATTATCAGTATCCTCTTCTTCTTTATTGTCTTTCATTAGAACCCCTCTTTCTCCGTGCTTGGTCCAACAAAAATAACTGGGCATGAAGCCTTCTTGCAACAGGTGGGTGTGTATGATTCTTGAGCTAGGGAAATTCCTCTTATTCTGGCATTTTTTACATGGACAAAAAATAAATCCATTCTGTCTGTTTTTCTCAGCCACATTGAGAAAACTATGCATGTCATTAAGAAATTCGGGACGACGTCGTTCACTGTACATCCATTGCCGGTTCATCTGCATTATATAAATTTATCAACAACCATTATGCTAAATCATCATGACTAAATTAATTAATTAATATAAAAAGTTCATCACACGTTAAAACCAAACTAGCGTAGTGACCATACATATACAGTTCTCATAAAAATACACACTGAAACCATCCATAGAAAACTCTCTCTAATTAATGCATTTAAAAACAACAACAAATGCGATCAAAATCGCAACAAAGGTAACAATTGACCCGACGTCATAATGATACCAAGCCTCTTTACTAATTGCATATTTTCTAATCTTTCTAATCTTCAGGCGCATTGCGTCCATCTCGCTCTTGTGACCATCGACGACACCGGCAAGAATCTTTTCCAAGGTCTTCTTCTCTATTTCAGTTTTTTCCAACCTTTCTTCGTTTTTTTAATCTTTCTTTCAAGCCAACATTTTCTTGTTCAACTAAGTATAACTTCTCAACAATAGGGTCGATTGGCATTTCCGGTTCCACTACCTCCTAGATAAAAAAATCTATGTCAAGTTGGTCGGCGTAATTAATTGTCGTATAATCAGGAAATGAAAATATGTAGTTATAAAAGATAATATACCACATCCGAAGCATAGACTGGATGAGGGCCAACGGGGACGGATATCAAAACCATGGTGCTATATATATAAAAAAATCTTACACAATAAGAAAATTATATACAAGTAAATATGTAAATCATACAAATCAAAATTTGTTTTGGTAAATAAAAACAATAGGCTCACCAAGGTTGTGTCGGTGACGGGGCGATCGACGGCGGACAAGGCGCGCGACACTAAAAAACCCACAAATCATAATTAAATTTGAGCTCAAATTGCATCAAATTGTATACATAACAAATGAATAACAAATTCTAACTTAGGCATTTCATCAAACACCTAGCTAGCACAACAAAAATGAAATGAGCAAGAAAACGAGCAAAACATGCAATGCCGGAAGAGGAAATGTTGATGCTAACCGTAGAACCGATGGGTACCAACAATCTTGACAAATGGTGGAGAAAAATGGGGATGGATTAGAGCTCACAAGAGGAAGGAGAGAGCAAAAATGGAGTTGAGCTCGAGCTGGAAAAAATGGAGCTGAGCTCGGGGTGGAATATAGGGTTTAGGTGAGGGCTTTAGGACCGGTTTGTATCACAAACCGGTTCTAAAGGTTCTGATAGCGGGTCCCGCAGTTGCTGCAAAAAAATGAGAAAACCTTTAGAACCGGTTTGTGATAAAAAACGGTTTTAAAGGGTCTGTCCCCTTGGGCCCCATCCCAACAGCAAATGGCCGCAAGGCCTTTAGGACAGGTCCGTATCATAGACCGGTCCTAAAGGCCTTGCGGCCATTTGCTGCAGGGAGGGGGCCCAGGCGACAGACACTTTAGAACCGGTTTTTATCACATCCGGTTCCAATGTGCTTGGCTCAATGCCCTGTTTTCTACTAGTGTAAATTAACGGATGCTGTATTTTAAACATGTGTGGATCAACCTGGTGGCTCTATTACAGAACCGTATATTGCTTTTAGTATATAATAGATAATAGATTGGCCCATCCAAATTTAAAATGATCAATACAAGTTGGTATAGTAAGTAGTGTAGCTTAACAAACAACACACGCATGTGTGGTGTGTGTCAGAGTTGATGCATCAGTTGTAGACGGAGATTTTCGGTGCCACGCGAACGAAATTGTTTCGAAATGAATGTGCTCAACATTTATATATATGACCAGGGCCGCAGTGTCTTGCCTTCATCCTTCATTTTCCAGAGTTCCACACCACCTCAAGTTCTGCACAAATCGCTCTGCGAATAGGATGCAGTAGAGAGAGCGAATGCAACCTAAGTTGAGAAATCGGAGACATCAAGGAAAGAAACCCCTGTCGAGAACTACAGAACAGTGTAATGTTACACATTAGCTCGCGTTTGACACCATTCCCTCACGTCTTGCCTTACTAATGTCACTTGTATACCTTAGTGATATAGCAGGAACAGATGTGAATAGAGAAGCTCGCCGGAGTCGACGGGGGGGGGGGGGTGGGGGGGGCCACGGAGGCGGCGAACGGTGCAGCACGGCAGATACCAGGAGCAGTAGAGGTAGGATGAACTAATACAAGCGTAGCTTAATATACGTGACACATGGTTTCTTTGACTGCTTTTATGGGTATTCCTTCCTGTCTTCCTTTGCTTGGCTGCAACAAATTAACAGCTTGGTAACTCTTGTTTCACAATACTGTGGCATCATATTAACAGCTGCAGCTGGACAGTATGTAACATCCGCCTTTTTGTAATAAAGTGGTTGTGTGTTTGTGTTTGTGATCATGTCATGTCATGCATGCATTTTTGAACCCATGTTTGGTTTTAAAACAAGTGCATTAAAATTTAATAATGGAGTTTATTAAAATCACTTAAAAGTGCCAATTTAAATGATGGTTTAAAATGGTGCAATTTTTGTCCAACAAAAATATGTTGAGGTTGCCTATGTGTTAAGGAACCTAAATATATTTTTTGTCAATTTTTACTAATTTCAGAAAGGTCCTCAAACTCTGTTTTAAGTTGTTGTTTTAAAAGGAGCAAGGGCTCTTTTGTACTTTTTCCAGGAGGCAGGGGGTTTTCCAAAAAAATGGTTTTGTCATCTTCTTCCTCTGTCCATGGACAGTAGACGAGCCGAAGCTCCACGCCGCCTTCCCCGCCACCTCCTGCTTGCCCTTCGAGGGATAAGGCTGAGAGAGAAGCCACGGCCCTCATCTATCCCCTCCTCCCCTCGAATCTCCTTCTCTCTGTATCTCTGTCGTCCAGAACCGGACCAAACTCGAACCTAACCGACGCCGGCCATCCGCCGCCCGACGCCGGCTCTACGGCCCTTCCCGCGCCCCGCCGAGCACCTCGCCGGCTCCGCCACCCCTTCGTCGTCCTCCTCGGGGAGAATCAGTAGCAGGGACGCCCCGTGAGGCCTTCGATTTTGCGCCGGAACCCGGCACGGCCGCCGCCGGAATTGGCTCGCCGCCGGCCATTGCGGCCCCGCCCCGCTGCCCCGACCCCTCCAGAAGGTTAAGGGTGAGCCCCCGCACACCCTGGTGCCCTCCACCTCCTCTCTCCCCCTCCGCAGCTCTCTGCCGCCTCCGGCCGGCAACCGCCGCCGCGCCCGAGCTCGCCGGCGCGAGCTCCGGCGATCTTCCGGCACATCGAGCCCACCCCCAGCTCCCACTCGCCTAGCTCTACACCGTGGTGTACTTTGATTCGAAGATTTTCGCGCGGATTCGTCGATTTCATCCTAGCTGTGAGGATTTGGGATCGGGTGATGTCATCCCGACATCACGCTGACGTCACAGGCCCTTTTCTGTTTATTTTCTGTTAAATGGAATTGGAGCTGACAGGTGGACCCCACTGCTTTTTAAATTACAGAAAATTAATAAAATTGAAAGTGCAATATCTTCTGTTTGGCTAATCAGAAAAATATGTTCCATATACCATTTTGTTCAGAAAAATATAATCTACATGTTCATATCATTTTCACACATTTTTTACAATGTTGAATTTTGAGTATTATTTAAATCATTTAAAATAAAGAAAATAGGTTTTTATTCAAGAAAATTAGAAAATTGCAAGTTATATGTCAAAATGCTTAGAATGACAAGTGCAACCTAGTTATGGTGTTCTCAACCTTATTTGAGCACTTTAACTTGTCGCACCTTTAGGTTTTGCCCGAATCGGCCTCCGAGGTCCACTTCGGGACTAATTTCACCGAAACTGTTTTCTTAACATATGAACCCTAGCAACCCATGAACCATGTTTAGGGCTTCTCTTTAATGCATTTAAATGTTCATTCATACATACTGAGCATTGCATCGATGCCTGCTTTGAGTGTTGTTCTCTTTCTTTCCGGTGTTTGCTCTTATCGGTAGACCTCGAATCCGGAGTGAAGTTCGACACCCCTCTTGCCGAATACTTGGTCTAAACAACCAAGTCAAGCACTTATTCCTTGAAGCTTTCTCTGGTTTTCTTGAAGCAAGGCAAGCATAACCTCTTATCTGCCCATATATGTTTTCGAAGTGTTTTCCTTCTCGTACGATACATGCTTTTACAAATTATCTTGAGTCGGTAGATAGAGTTGTCCTATTCATTTGCATAAACCAGATATCATGATTCAATGCTCCTAGCAGACATAGGATTTGTTTGTGTGTATCGCCAAAGCCTCAAATATGCCATGCTTAGTCATACATGCCTTATGATCTCTGCTCCATTCGGTTGATGAATCAGAGTTACGAAATGAATCTAGTATGACAGGATAACGTGGTAAGGTTCGAGATGTGTGGTTAATATGATTAAAGGCTTGGATGAGTTGCCACATGGAATGTGGTGATTTGCCTCGGTCATGCCCCTAGGAGCGAGTTCTCGCCTTTGAAGCCAAGACCGATCGTGCAACCACACGGGGATTGGATTCCCCTCGGTTTCAACTTGTCTAGTTTGTTCCATGAGTTGCCTAGTTCGGGTGTTCCATTTGGATTTGCTGGGGATATTAAAATGTTTTCAAAACTAGGACGTGGTGGTGTATCGGCGCTCTGCGGGTAGGTAACCGTCGAGCATTGCGCACAACGATAGAGACCCGGCAGGAGATGGCCACTCCCTATTGGCGGTCCATCTCTACTCGGAGCGACTCATGGAATAGGCGAAGCAAGGGAAAGATCGTGGTCAGCCACCCTCTGCCGGCACATCGTCGGAATTGTGCCAATAGCTTGGCAATAAGAGTCGGTTGATGCGTGTGGGTAAAGTTGTACACCCCTGCAGGGTTTAATCTTTTCGAAAAGCCGTGTCCGCGGTTAAGGACAACTTGGTGACGGATCCTGAGATCATAGATAATTTGAACATGACGTAAAAGATGTTGACAATGAATGTTTAGTTTTAAGAGGTGGTTCCAGTTATCGGTGCTGAAGATGATGCTTCGAAGGTTATGAAGGCAATACCCGAGGAGAGGGTATTCTTTTAAAAGATTTGTGAAAAACTTCTCTGTCTCCCTCTATTCGAAACAAAGTTGGCTTTACGCAAAACAACCTTCATAAACCCTTTTCGAACAAGCAGATATATAATAGGTTAGTTAAGTCTTGTTGAGTACCTCCCGTACTCATGTTTGTTTCAATTTGGTTCAGGTGGAGTTCCTTACCTTCGGTGGTGTTTCAGCGTGGACGTCGACGGATAGTTTGGGGTTTCCCAGGTAGCAGCCTGGAATCTATGGGCTGGGACGTCGCCTTATGTTGCGGCCTCTTAGGCCTTTTTGGTTCTTGTTGAATAGCAACATATTTTGCTTTCCGTTGTCTGATGTAATGTTGGGTCGTGTGACCTCTGGTTGTAAGCTATACTCTAGTATTACTTGCTTAATAAAACTTCATGTTTAGAGTACTGCTTTGATCGGTTGTTGGTTTCGAGCTCATTGTTATACAGTTTTGGCTATGCCTGCATAGTTGTCGCAGTCGAGGGGTTGTGGAGCCGATGACCCATGTCCGAGCCCGCCTGTCGATGTGATCGGCCTGGGGCGAGGTAACCCCAGTAACCCTCGATTGTTGTTGCACTTTCTGGACACATAGCAGCTCTGTATAACTTTGGTCCCGTTCCTTCAGTTTCATCCGACTCGTGGACACTTGGATATGCATAATTGGTTATGACTAGCATGGACACAAGGAGTAGTAGACCGGGGATCCGGACTACGTGCCGATGAATCCGGTCTGCCTGCCGTTGTTTGTTGCGGCCGGGGCTGGTAACCCTGAAGCCCTTGTGAGTTCATGGCTAGGAGCACATAACAGTGTGTATATCTCTGGGTCCGGGGTCTGACACAGTAATAATCTAGCTAATTCATGTTTATTGTTTCTGGCAGCGCATTAAAAGACAAGAATATCTGTCAGGTCTGTCTTTACCTATAGAAAGTAGTACAGTTTAAGATATTGTTGCTGCTAAATGTTCCTTGAAATTGGTGAAGATCAAAGTCTGATGACGATTCAATTGGTGTTACAAGAATGTACATTCAATCAATCAATCGTGACTGATGAGGTCAGATGCATTTCTAATCATGGTCTGTGCGGAGGTATAATGAACTAATGGAAACCCACTAGCTTAAAACGTGAGAGACCTGCTTTCACCCTTCCAAATGAGTGAGTTTATTAGTTAGGTAGCAACTCTCGTTTCACAGATACTGTATCATTTTCAGACCTGCAGCAATCTTAATTACTCTTCTCACGGCTACAAATCCCTGTTAAAACTATCTCTCAGCACATTAAAAAGCAATTCCTGTCAGACCTGCTTGAGATGTTGCTGCTGATCAGGATTTCTTCAGTCAATCAATCAATGACAAGCACAGTACACAGTATTTGTTTTTCTACTGCTGCAATCTGGGGCTTTCTTTTGCCCAGCTGTGCCATTTGCACTTGTTTATAAACTTTGGTCCTCAGATGAGAGGGCGCGATCCTTCCATATATAATTTTGCTTTGCTGGCAGCCATTTTGAATAAAAAAAAGTTTATTGTGTGCTCGATACGGTTAGTTTAGTTAAGTCGTCATATCCATTCGTACCATGATTGTCATCTGCTGAACATACACATCATCTACACACCTCTCTGTGTGTATATGTAATTATGTATCAAAGTTAAAGTAGCGGGCTATTGCATTTAACCACGGCTATTTCAGCGGCTACGAGTGGATATAATCGGGCTATAACCATACAACTGTTTTGCTAAATATTGAAAAATTTCAAAATTTAGGTAGCATATAATCGTATATATATAATAATTTACAGCTGCACAACGTAATAACATAGTCACATAAGAGGTACGAGTAAACAGGAGTATAAATGGCAGGGCAGGCAGGCGACATCTCTTGCCAGTATACAAATCTCTCCTATATCATTATTCAGCACAACGTAATAACATTGTCACGTAAGAATTAAGAGAGTAAACAGGAGTTTAAGTGGCAGATAGGCGGGCAAGCAAGTGACGTCTCTCGCTGCAGCGCATTAATATTGGTGGTTCCCTCTCACGAGTCTACGTATACCTCACCTCTGCCAGCAAGCAAAAGGTAAATTTGATTTATTTCGGTATAATTAATAGTTACTCGTACATTATTGGTGATGGCAGGTACATTTACGGATGGATTCTTTTTTATTCATGGATGCAGATCTGTGCAGCGGATGAATGCGCTCGGCAGCACTGGGATGTGGTTGGTGGGCAAGGCGCTAGCTAGTACCCAGTGTCGCCGACGGCGTGCTGGGGGACTGGGACAGCAGAAGAAACTTCGAGAAGGCCCTCAGGACAGAGCTACTGCTCGTCAAGGCCACACTCGAGACCGCTAGCGGCAAGCACGTCATCGGCCAGGCCGCCGAGGAGATGCTGCAGGTCTGTGCGCGCTCAGCCGAGGACCTGCTGACAAAGAGTCTAAACGCCCCATCTCATCCCCTACATGCTGCGTTCTATCCTGACCAGTGCAGCTAGCCCCTGCTATCCTGATGAACTTACCACTTATGCTGACCCTAGCACATTACGAATTGAAAGACCATTGTGAAACTCCGCCATGCATTTGCAGATGGGGAATTGGAGATATGAAAGAGGTTATGGAAGGAGAGAACATCTCATAAGTTTTTTTTTTTTAGAAATGGGAGCCTCTGCCCCGGCCTCTGCATCAAAATGATGCACACAGCCGGACTTTATTAAAATAAGGAAAAACAAGTTCAGATTCAAGTACAGTTTACGGATCACTCAAGGTGGCCACAAAGATCAGCCACTCAAAAATAAGCAAGAGTATATTATGCATATATCCGTCTTGCATTAAGCCACCCACCCCGGCTGTAGATAGCCCGCACGACCGCCAGCAGCCGGGTACAGCCTGAATCCATAAGTCCTCGCTGATCGATAGGGAGAAGGAAGGACCATGTCTGTAAGGAATATACCGCCTTGTTTACAACCTGCAAAAAATGAACATTGTTTCGTTTGTTAAAGATTACGTCATTACGGCAGTTCCAAATCTCCCATAGGAACGCCGCCACTCCGACCCGAATGCGTGCTTTAGTTTTGTTATCAATGCCATTTAGCCAACTACCAAACATATGCGCAATGTTAGTCGGAGGGTAAATGTTGAAAGTGAAGTGAATCAGACGCCAAATATCATGAGCAAAAGGACAGGAGATAAACAAATGCTCAACTGACTCATCTGTGTCACAGAAGACACACTTTTTACAACCAATCCAATTCCTCTTTAACAAATTATCTCATAAGTAACATCACAATAACATGAATTTTTTTACTTCCAATTCTTTCTCGTCCGTTAATAATCGGTACTTCAAATTACTTTTTGCTGTTTTACACTTGGCATGAGAGAACATGTCATAAGACACATCACAGTAACATATGATCCAAATATGAAGGATTAATTTATATGAAATAACGTGAAAGAATGAGAAAAAAATGTAATGTATCACATAATATATACGTTTTACCATTTATATCAGTTGGCCAAGGGTACAAATAGATCCATCGAGATGACTCTTATTGGAACAAAGGACAAAAAAACACGCATACATACATAAGATGAAACATTAATTTGCTTGGATATGGCTAATGGTATCCAGGATTGTTGAAAATTAAATAGCGACACAACCTTGGCGACATAAATCATCCACATGAGAATGCATGATTAGGCTCCAACAGTGAGAATTTTGACACCCTCCTTACAGAAACGGACACATGCGTTGCTGCAGAGTTCCATGTCGAATTTCATGTGTTCGCCACCGAGAACTGTTGGAAAGCAGAGTCTTAAGCACAAGCTTTCCAAAAACGGTATTAAGAAACTAATTTAGTAGATTATAATTACCATTATCCATGCTGTCACAAATGGAAGTCTTGCATCCGGTGGCGCAGTACTCGGTGGCATCTGGTTCACCTGCATGCCAAAGTAAATTAAGCAACAGGTATGTAAATATATAATTTCCTAACTGCAGGTAATCATAAACAAGTTGAAAATTAAGAGTGATGTCACTATACCTGATCCAGGGGGAAGATGCAGGCTAGGAATAGGATAGTTTGGTGGACAGAATGAACCATCCACGATTGTACAGCCACAAGCACCTGCGCAGGATGGCCGGGAACCTTCGCAGTATATGTAGCACATTCTTGCCTCCGTGCTCCTGCAGCAAGCATTGCCCGCTGCGACCTGCTCTAGAACTAAACCTAGTATGAGGGCACAAATAAGCACACTCTTAACACCCTTGCTGGTTGCCATGGTTGGCTTTAATTTCTAGGAAAATAACAGTGAGAAAGGGCTAGGTCGGCTTGATGGATTTCCTGCAACGCCTGCGCCTCGTATTTATAGAGGGGCGGCGGTTTGTTTGTTGTACTATTTTGCAACAATAGGAATTAGTCATGAATATGAGGTATAATCTGTCTCTGCTTGGTCGTACAAGATGTCTCTGGTTGGGACCAGCCGGGATATTAAGAGTGTGGTTGGTCGTACAGATTGTCTCTGGTTGGGACCAACCAGGGTATTAAGAGTGTGGTTGATTGTACAAGCTGTCTCCATGAACGTTTTGGGGACTTTTTTGAAAATTTCTCAATCCTGATTAAAACATTATTATACGTGAGTGGATTTTTTTTGTGCGCAAATACAACTTTTTTTGCACTGGACTCGATCTCACCTTTTTAGAATTTTGTGGCATTTAAAATACTACCCAACCTTGTCCGAATTATTTTAGAATGTTATTAATATGACTTTCAAAAACATTGATTCTCAATAAAAAATTATTATAATTTTGGAAATTGTAAAAATAGTTTCCAACTCTTGTTTAATTTGCAAAATATAGAAATAATTTTACATTGGTCTTATCGGGTTCTAAGTTGCATATTTTCATCTTTAAAAACATACTAAAAAAAACTAGCATGATGGTGCGAGGGCATCGCCTTTAGCTTGTTGTCTTCGTGAAATAAGTTTAGGGTTTAAAAGCTTTTGGAAATACTGAACTCTAAATCTAAGATTCGATATATGTCGTAAATATAATGTTACAGAAAACATGAAATCTATTTTGAATCGTTCAATTCTTCGTGAGTTATTTAATTTCGAAAGATACCATGTTTAAGAATGCAATCTTAGTTAGGTGCCAAGCCTCTTTCACAATAGTATGGAATTTCAGATCGGGCTCCACCCATCTTAAATTAGTTGCTAGCTGTTGCTAAATCTTCAAGAATATCTATGTATTAGTTGCTAGTTGTTGCCTAGACACATCCGTTTTAATTGCGTCCATAAGTGTGTCAGAGAAAACACAAACTCAATGATGAACACGGGTGAATTTGTGTTATGTAAACTTGCTACATATTTTATGTTCTTCCTATTATTTATAGCAAAAGGGACTTGTTCGTGGCCTCAAATGCCGCCCCTCACAACCATTCCATCCAACAACCAGGTGAGCAATCTCTGGCGCAACATATCGAGCTAAACTTACGGCTCACACATGCGTGGCATGCGCTAACTAAAACCCAAGAAAATAGCTGATGGCTAACTGTCTGGAATTAAAGCTACCTCCGAAACATACACTTTTAAAAAAAAAATGGGAGCTTAGCCCCGGCCACTGCATTGAAACGATTCACACGGTTGTTTTATATTAAAAATGCATAGAGTAACAAGTATAAATAAAAAATACAAATCAAGAATCACTCTAAGAGAACACAAAGATCAACCACTCGAGAATGACATCTCTAGACATCTAACCTCGAAGATATGCCGAACGACCGCCATCAGCTGAGCACATCCAGTATCCATAAGTCCTCGCTGGTCCAAGGGAGAAGACCACATGTGGATCCGGTAGACCGTCTTGTCGACAACCGGCAACCGGCAAATAGTGAACAATATTCTTCTTGTTAAAAACCACATCACTGCGGAACTTCAATATTGCCCAAAGAAAACATGACATGTCTACATGTATGCGTTCCTTGGTTTTCCCATCAATTCTATTGAGCCAATTGACAAACATGTGACAACCAGGAATTTTGAGTAATTAATTAAGTTGGAAAAATAAATTTTGGTTTTAATCCTTTAATTATTCCTAATCTCTAGTATTTAAACTCGATTAATTCTTCCATGCAATATATTTTCTCATGTGTGTGTCCTCGCAAGCTAATGTGTGCTTGTGCAGATGAACTGAATCAACACGCATGCATGCATGCAACTAGTTGGTACTTTTATGCTTCGATTATTTAAGAGCCATGTATGCACTCAAGTTGTACCACTAGTGTGAATTAGTAGTACTAGTATTGCATCATCCATGGAGCTAGTTAGTACATAGTGGTAGCTGACGTTGTGCATCATATAAATTCAGTGTGCAATGATAGGTCTTTGAAAACGTTTGTTACGGTAACATGCTTGTGATTGACAATACTGTAAAGAGAAGGGTATGTTTGTGATAACTTTTCATCACACATCCATACATCTATGATGTCTTGTCCCATGATTCAATAGGTTTGATAGGATAAGTATACCTTCTTTTTCTGTAACTCATCCCCCAAGAAACTCTGAGGTTAAGAGTGCTTGGCCCAGAGCAATTTGAGGATGTGTAACCGACTGGGAAGAGACTAGTTTTGGTCTGTGGGTTTCCGGATGCGCCTGAGTGAGAACAAAGTGTGCATAAAAGACTAGTGTTCGTCTGTGGGGCCAGTCTAGAGATCCTATAGGGCTGCTAGGGGTGACAACGTCCTCTCAAAATCAAACTTCAAACTTCCACACATTCCCCGGGTTAAGCAAACCACGAGAAAATAAATCCTCTTTAACTCCCACAATGGCCTTCTAAAAGGGAGAATCCGTCGGTTTCATTTGTACTTAGGATAACATCTTATCTTCTAAGTACTTATAATAGAGAATTTTCTGCCATACTCCTTATTCATGAATTAACTTGGACAACATTTACTTAACAAACATATATTTTTTATATAAAGCACCTCAATGCCCAACCCACCTTGATCTTTCGGTCGACATAATATGTTCCATTTAGTAAGGTAGTATTTGTTCTTTTTATAATCACTTTACCAGAAAAATCGTGAGCGATAAAAACCCAAGCCCTTTCCTAACCCCTTTAAGTGTTTCGTTGGAAGACAATGGAATCATTGTCGGACTCGATAGCGCTGAATTTATCAATACGAGGCGATCCACATAAGGTAACAATTTTCCAGCCCAAGATCCCAATTTACGCTCAAAGCGATCCTCCACCGGTTTCCAAACCTTATTAAGAAATTTTATATAATGAATAGGGATACCAAGATATTTAAAAGGGAGTTACCCACCTCACATTCAATCATGTAGAGATAATCATTTTGTGTATCTTTTACCTTGCCAAAATAGAACATTTCACTCTTATAAAAATTAATTTTTAATCCTGAAAGTTGTTTAAACAAAGCCAATATCTGTTTCATATTAATGGTTTCTCTAAGTCATGTTCGAGAAATAAAACGGTACCATCTGCATACTAAAGAATTGACAGCCTACCCTCGACTAGATGTGGTATCAATCTGACAACTTAGCCATCCTCTTTTGCATGTGCGATAAGAATATCTAACATATACGGCACAAGGTTAAAGAGAATAGACGACAAACAATCCCCTTGTCTTAGTCCTTTGAGCGTTTGAAAATAATGACCGATGTCATCTCTGACTCTTATCCATACGCTCCATGTGCACAAATCTAGCAATCCATTCATACCACTATGGTGCAAATACTTTTGTCGAAGCTCTGGCTCCACAAATCCCTCGGGTGACCCTATCGGGTTTCGACTAGGAGACGTCATAGGCGCTGGTGAAATCGTCGGCTTGACAGGGGGGCGAGATTTACCCAGGTTCGGGGCCCTCGTAGAGGTAAAACACTTACTCATGCCTTCTGTCGATCTGTATTAGATGATTAGATCGGTTACAGGATGCTCGAATCGAGAGTAGATCTCGAGTTTCAAGGCTTTTGTGGTCGTGCGGTAATACTTGGTCCTCTCCTTGGGGGCTCTCCTGTCTTTATATAGATAGCCAGGTCTCGAGTTCAACCCGGAGAGGACACAAACCCTAGCTTAGGTCGGTTACAAATTCCCTAACTTAACCCGCAAGTTGATGCGGGTGGGCTTCTCATGGGCCTTCTAGAGTACTCCAAGGGCGCTTCCTGTTGGGCCTTGACCAGAAGGCTTGAGAGGGGGTGTCCTTACTCGCAGGGTCCAGGATCCATGCCTTCGTCAGTAGCCCCCGAGCGTGTGCTCGACTGGGATTTACTTTCAGTCGAGTAGACGGTCAGAACTTTTTTAATCCCCTCTCGGAAGTTCAGCTTGACAGTTGTTGTTTTTGAAGGGTGTGTCCCCTGTATTATAAGTTATAAAGCTCGAGTATCGAGTAGTACTGGCGCCTGTTTTACGGCTTTTATTTGCAGAAGGATGTGGCGCAGTAGCTTGGCTCTCCCGAGAGATCAGGGCCAATTAATTGCGACTAGGGCAAAAACACTCCTGGCCTACACAGATTCGAGACCTCCGACTCGAACCCGATGAGATGATTGTTGCGACTGGGCCGTTGTGGACTTATCGAGTCGAACTTAACCTAAGAGGGTACCCGGCGCGTCCGCTAGGATTTTTCTTCGTGTTGTTGACACGGAACTATGCCGGAGGACGCAGCTTTCGAGTGCGATTCCAGGCCCAAAAGAAAGATCTTTCTGGGTCTTACCTTCGTACTCGAAGAATACGGCATCCAGATGTGCCTAGTCGGCTGAACAATCCAGGTTCTTATGATGTAGAATTATCACGTGTAGGAGAGGTAGGCTTTTCCCACCCGATGGATTCGTTTGAGCTCCGTACGAAAGAAATTTCGCGTTGGAAAAAACCAAGCCCGTATGAAAGAGTTTTCATGTTCGGGATGCTGTGCCCATACGAAAGAGTTTTTCGTGCATAGGGTATTTTCCTCTTTGTTCGAAGAGGTCTTGCTTTATGAACTGTTCATGGAAAAGTTGGTTTCATCCGAAGGAATCGATATTCGTACGAAGATAATTTCGCGTTTGAACTTCCATTCGAAAAGATCTCAATTTTGAATGACGAACGTCATGACGTCATGGCGCACTCCTCTTCTCCCGATGGGACGTGACGGAGTGGTAGCAGATGGTGGCCCACCTTGTCAGCTTTTGACCGGGAAACGAGACGTCGCTCCCGTTTTCTACGCGAAACGTGCAGTAAATGCGCACGATCTTCTGTTAAGATCGTGGCACGAAACAGCGCAGACCGCCGCTTCGTTTCATCCTCACGCGTGGCAGCCGTGATAGGTGCCACGTAGCGCATCGTACGGCTGAGATTGCTTTGCCCCGTGTATAAGTAGGGGTGTTAGCGCCGCAGTAAAATTTTCCCCGCTCTCTGTCTTCGTCTTCTTCCTTGCGCCCATCTTCATCTTCCTCACGCTCAAGCTCTCGCTGCGAACAATGGCTGGCGGAAGGAAGCGTGGCGCTGGTACTCTGGCGTCTGGCGAGCCTTCTGCGCCACCCGCTCCTCGCGCCGGCGACTGGCGCTCCCCCAACACCACCGCAAAAAGCATCAAAGAGATACAGCGGGAGGGATTGCTACCGGCGGAGGCGGAGAAGCGCGTCCGCCTCGGGAAAAGAGAAGAGGTACCCAACCCTCAGTCGAATGAGCGCGTGGTCTTCGTGGACCACGTGACTCGAGGTCTTTCTTTCCCCCTTCACCCTTTCTTCATCGGGCTGCTGTGTGCCTACGGCATACAGCTTCACGACCTTCCTCCGAACGCGATGCAGCACATTTCGTGCTTCATCGTGCTTTGCGAGTGCTACCTCGGCATTCGCCCGCATTGGGCGCTCTGGAAAGCGCTGTTCAAGATCCGGATCTTCCGCGAGAGGCCGCGGGTGGAGTCCGAGCCTGGCGAGCCACTTCGCACGGGTGGTTTCGGGATCCAGGCGCGCCAGGAGAACGCGTACTTCAACATGCACTTCATCGACTCCGCCCAAGGCTGGCGGAAGAAGTGGTTCTACGTCGTCGACAATAGCTCGGGTGGGCTCGTAGAGTTTCACCCATTCGCAGTTCTGTCGAGGCGCAAGTCTTGGAGCCACAAGATGTCAGCCGAGGAAATTCAGACGGTCACGCCCTTACTCGCAAGAGTAGCCGCTCTTCGAGACCAAACCTCGGGAGTAGTGCTCAACGGGCTCCATCTGGCGAGCCTCTTCTTGAAGCGCAGGATCCAGCCTCTGCAGCAAAGGCCTTCCACTATGTGGGAGTATCAAGGTGCAGAAGATCCCAGCCGAGTGAGTCGCGAAGAACTTTCGAATGTGGAATTCGAGAAGAAGATCGCGGTCATCACTCGACTGAAGGTAGGGGAGCAATTCCCCGATTGCTCAGTCGAAGCTTTTTCTGCTTCAAATCCTCCTCCGGCTGAGGTTAGTTTCTTGTCTTTGAGTTACTTCCATCTTCTGAATTTTTAGTCGATAAGATCTTTCTTGTTTTCTTGTCTTCGTAGAGTCTAGCCATGGCGGACTGCTACCCGCCAGCTATGGGGGGAGCTGCTTCGGAGCAAGTGTCTAGTCACCAGGACGGCGCGGTTGATACCAGTGTCGCCAATGCTTCCTCGAGCTCGGAGCACGATTCTTCGGATGACGTCGAAGACTCGAATGGCGTCCTCCCGAAACGTCGTCGGGTAGATGAAGACGAAGCTACTTCGAAGGACAAATCCTTAGAAGCATCGCCTAGTCAAGCTCCTATCCATGTGACTCCACTCCAATCTCTTCCTCCTTCGGCTTCGTTTCCAGTGATAGCAACCGCTTGGAATGCGGATGCTCTGGACGATGATGAAGAAGATGATGAGTAAGTGTTTTCTTCCTTGTTCTTTTGTAATGCCAGTCGACCAACTTCTAAATTCCGATATTGATGTTTTTCTATCTTTCACTGCAGTCTGCAGGCGATCAGCCCGCGTAGGTTCGCTGCTAACGTTCCTCCCGAAAAGAGGAACAAAGCAAAAGACGCGGGTGAAACCCCCACTGCAGGCACCGTCCAGAACTCTCCCAGGGCAGCGCCTGATGCTGCGACTGTGGAGCGAGAAATCCCCAGCTCCGCCGCTAGGACTTCGGTCTCGAAGGAGGCGACGGACAGTTCTGCGGATCATCTCTCCCGCGCCACCGGACAGGTAAACTTTTATCTCTTGGCCTTCAAGAAATTTTTTTATCGGGTGCACGGCAGTGCTCCCGATGGGAGTAGTCCCCGAGGCTGTAGTCGATCGCGTGCGATCGGCTGCAGGCTCAAAGTTCTGTTCATCTTTTCTTCATGATTTTTCTTTTCTCGGGTGCACGTCAGTGCTCCCGATGGGAGTAGCCCCCGAGGCTGTAGTCGATTGTAAATAATCGGGTACAGGCTCCAATGTAATCCTTCTAATTCTTCTATCTTCGTGCTTTTAATTTTTATCGGGTGCGCGGCAGTGCTCCCGATGGGAGTAGCCCCCGAGGCTGTAGTCGATTGTAAATAATCGGGTACAGGCTCAAATTTGATCCTTTTAACTCTTCCGTCTTCGCGCTTTTGCAGTCACTCGTTGATTCTCTTGCGGCGATTGGTCGCCGCGTCGTTCTCGCTGAATCGGATTGCAAGTCTCTTCGAGCAGACCGCAACCGACTCCGGACTGAAAACGATCTTCTCAAGGGTGAGCTCTATCGTTTCCCTGTCTTCCACACTCCATTCATTCTAAAGTTTTTGACAAATGTCTCTTTGCAGCTCGACTTGAATTTGCAGAATCCGAAAAGGTCAAATTCTCATAGCAGGTAACTGCTCGAGAAGCTGACTTGACGGCCATTCGACAAGAGCTAGAGACTTCCCGCATGCAGTCGGAAGACTTCAGTCGACAGCTTGCGGACGCGCGGAAGTCCTTGAAGGAGTTAGAGAAAACCGGCAGTAAGGCTGACAGCGAGCTTGTCGGGTTCCTCCGTCCCCTTGCTGAGCGTTTCGCGGGTAAGCTTGCTAGAATTTCGCGATTCTGATTCTTCACTTGGCTGTAGTTTGCTAAGTATTATTTTCTCCCTTCGCAGGTATTCTGGATGTTCCTCTAGAAATCCCTGGACTCCAGCGGGTGGATGTGGTAACCGATACGCTCGCCCAGCTTAAAAGGCACGCTGATGGAGTTTCTTCCATGGTCAGTGATGCTACCCAAGTGCTGGGGCAACTGCACGGTCGCCTCCTCGCCAACGCCACTCCTGCACCTGCGCTCGATGATATGTTGAAGGTCTTCTCAGAAGGAAAGCTTCTGGATGCCTTTGCAGTCGCTCAATCGGAGGCTGGCGCGAAGACTGCGATTCAATTTGCTCTGGCGCACGGAGTCGAAGGGTTGGAGGAGGCTTACTCGTCCATTCCAGTCGATCCCTCCACGGGCAAAAAGGTACGGCTCTCTCGTTTTGGCGAGCAAGCCGCCATTCTTGCTCGGAAGCTTTCTGAGATTTTTGCTCGGAAGAAGGGAGGGTCGACAGCTGCTAGTGGGAGCACCAATGTAGCCTCGTAGCTTTTTTATTTCCTTCCTTGAATGTAATGAACCTTGGGATGTATTCCCGTACTTTTGTTGGTCTTAATCGAAGCATTGTGCTTTTGGAATTTAATCCCTTTGTTTGAACTCTGTCTCCCGATGGGAGTAGCCCCCAAGCGTCTAGTCAGATGTTCGACTAGAAACAACTCAAATAGGGCATCTCACTCCTTTCCTTGTACTTCTTCCAGGCGACTGTGTGTGCCGCGGAGTCATCGGGTGGACGTGGTAATCCAGTAAATCCACTTGTGGCTGCCGTGGGCACTTTTGTTGGCCTTCGTGATAAGGTTCATGAGGGTGAGCGTAGACTGAAAGCGCTGCGCGGGGTAGCTGATGTGGCGATATCCAAACAGAGATTGGCAGCTGAGCGCGAGCAATTTCTGATGGATGAACTGTCTTCGATTGCAAGGGAGTTACTATGTAAGTAGTGTAGCCCCCCTGCTATTTTTCTCCCCTCTGCTTCTTATCTGACTAAGTGCGTTTGCTCTCTAGTTGTGAGACCAGATGACAGAGAGGAGAAGCAGTGGGTGGAAAACCTCATTCATCAAGAAGCTAACAGCACAAAACCTCATGCGAGTAATTTCTGGTCTGATCGCAGTCGAGGTTTTGTGATGGCTACCTTGAAATTTCGAGTCCGCCAGGCGAGAATTCTCGTGAGTTCTTTCCACGAAGTCCTGGTTGCGGTGAATGCTGCTTTTTATCCACTCGAGAGGGGTCCCGAAGACTGGAGTTATCTTCTCAGGTTGTTTGGACGAGAAGGGGAGGTTCGCACGTGCGTACGCAAACAAATGATGTGCGGCGCGGTTGTGGCTCTCTCGTTTGTCCGAATATGGCATCCTGAGATAGATTTGAACTCCGTAGCTCGGCGCCCAGATTATGCAATCGAAGACATCACACCGTTTTATGATGCTGTACACCCTGCAGCCGAGAAGATTATCCAAATGACCTCTGAAGAGGTAGATAGGGTCTTAGCGACTGAGAATGCTCAGCGGTTTGACTGATTATCGGATGTGAATATCCTGTAAACTGTTTATAGTTTGTAAAAACTGTTTGTAAGGTGTGTAACCTTGTTTTTTATGATATTTCTTTGTGATGCTTAGTTTTAGGTGTAGCCCCCGTGTATTTTATGGGGTGTGTACCTGTAACTTTTTAGCATGTAATCGACTGGAAGTCTGTCGGGTAAATATGATGAGGAAATCATGTATTTCATTGCGATGACTGAGAAGTCATGTGTTCGAGCTACAAGATTGGCTAGCATAGCCTTATTGTTGCAAAACAAGTAAACCTAGGGGTAGAATTTGCGCAGTTGCGCGATATTCCATGGGTTGGAATAGATGGCTCCAGTCTCTGGATTCTTCAATCGATAGGCTCCTCCTGGGATCACTTCGTGTACGATGAAGGGTCCTTCCCAAGGTGGTTCAAGCTTGTGTCCTTCTTTTTGCTTCAGCCGCAACACCAAGTCGCCTACCACGAATGACCTGTGGCGTATGCGTCGACTGTGGTAATTGCGTAGTGATTGTTGATAGACCGCGGATCTTGCGAGTGCAATGTCCCGAATTTCGTCGAGTGCATCCATATCTTCTGCAATTGCTTTGTTGGAGGTTTCTTCGCTGTAGGCTACAACTCGTGGGGCGCTGAATCGGACCTCCTCGGGAAGGACGGCTTCTGCCCCGTATACCATGAAAAATGGTGTGTATTGCGTTGATCGATTGGGAGTTGTGCGGAGGCTCCAAAGTACGGAGGGTAACTCCTCTGCCCAATGTCCCGCAGCGGGATGTAGACGATCTAGCAATCTCTTTTTGATGCCAGCCGAAACTAAGCCGTTGGATCTTTCGACTTGGCCGTTTGTTTGCGGATGGGCAACCGAAGCAAACTTGAAATTGATTCCTTTCTCCTCGCAGAACTGTTGTGTTTCCTTTGCGGTGAAGTTTGTACCATTGTCTGTAATGATGTCATGTGGTACACCGAATCTACATACTATGGAGTCGAGGAACTTGATGGCGCATTGGGCGCTAGCCGAAGTTACTGGCATAGCTTCGATCCATTTGGTAAATTTGTCGACTGCGACCAGCAAATGTGTGTATCCTCCTGGTGTGGATTTGCGTAGTGGTCCAACCATGTCTAGCCCCCATTGCGCAAAGGGCCAGGCGATGGGTATCATATGCAGTTCTGTGGCGGGTGCGTGCGGCTTTGGTGAGAACCGCTGGCAGGCGTCGCATCTATCGACCAGGTTTTTTGCATCGTTGGCTGCTGTTAGCCAGTAGAATCCTGCTCGAAAGGCTTTTCCCAGTATTGCTTTCCAGCTAGCATGATGTCCGCAATCACCCTGGTGTATGTCCCGGAGTAATTCCCTGCCGTCTTCGGGTGCGATGCAGCGCTGGAGTATGCCCGAGATGCTTTGTTTGTATAATTCTCCATTAACCACCCGAAAGGATTTGCTACGCCTGATTAGCTGTCGAGCCTCACGTGGATCGGCCGGGAGCTGTTTGTTGAGCAGGTAGTCGAGATATTTCTGCGTCCAGATTGGTTCGACCAGAAAAACCTGCCGTGATATGTTATGAGTTAGCTCGAGAAGCGCGATTTGCGGGCTGACCTCTGTTTCTTGTGCTGCGGGTGTCTCTACGGCTTTCTTCACTTTGACTGATCTCTTAATCATCCGCTCGAAATATATCCCTGGCGGTATGGGTGTATTCGTGGAACCCATGTTGGCCAGTCTATCCGCCTCTTCGTTACTGGATCTTGCAATATGCTTCAACTCGCATCCTTTGAAGCTTCCTTCGAGTAGATTATACATGTCACGGTACGCGATCATGTTTTCAGCAATGGCATCGCATTCTTTCATTGTTTGTTGTACTATGAGATTGGAATCGCCATAAATCATCAATCGGGTAGCTCCACAAGCAATCGTCATCTTCATCCCGTGCAACAGTGCTTCATATTCTGCGTCGTTGTTTGATGCTGGATCATCTGGTGGAAAGTCTAGTCGCAGGACGTATTGCAGTTTGTCTCCGCGAGGTGAAATAAGAACGATTCCAGCTCCTGCTCCTTCGTTTCTTTTGGACCCGTCAAAGTACATGATCCAATTGCTCGTATACTCGGGTGGCCCCGGTGTTTGTAGCTCTGTCCATTCGCTGATGAATTCCACGAGAACTTGGGATTTGACTGCATTGCGTCCTGCATAGGTGATATCCCAAGCGCCCAACTCGATGCTCCACTTCGCTATTCTTCCGGATGCCATAGGGTTGTTCATGATTGTCCCGAGTGACGCATCATTAACCACTGTGATGGCGTGTTCCTGGAAGTAATGTTTGAGCTTTCGGGCTGTGAGGACAACTCCATATGCAAACTTCTGGTAATGAGGATATCGCTGCTTGCATGGCGAGAGCACTTCGCTGATGTAATATATTGGGCGCTGGACTCCGTATGCCTTGCCATCTTCAGGTCGTTCGACTACGATTGCAGTGCTGATGACCTGGTTTGTGGCGGCTAAATAGAGAAAAAGCGGCTCCCTTTCTTGTGGTGTTGCGAGAATGCGCCTGCTTTGCAGCGACCGTTTCAAGTCTGCGAATGCTTGTTTGGCTTCGGGTGTCCACTCGAATTTGTCCGTCTTCTTCAGTAGCTTGTAGAAGGGTAACGCCTGCTCTCCCAATCGTGCGATGAACCTGCTTAGGGCGGCCAATCGCCCTGCGAGCTGCTGGACTCCACGTAGATTGGTAGGCTCCTTCATGGTGAGGATGGCTTGTATTTTCTCCGGATTGGCCTCAATGCCTCTGGCGGATACCAGGTATCCGAGGAGTTTTCCTGCGGGGACGCCGAAAACGCATTTTGTCGGGTTGAGCTTGATCCGATATGCATTAAGGGCGTCGAATGTTTCTTTAATGTC
The DNA here is from genome assembly GCA_028641055.1 of Alopecurus myosuroides. Taxonomy (NCBI): domain Eukaryota; kingdom Viridiplantae; phylum Streptophyta; class Magnoliopsida; order Poales; family Poaceae; genus Alopecurus; species Alopecurus myosuroides. The sequence goes on along the minus strand of CM054060.1, from coordinate 440,226,365 downwards.
TTCGAGGAGTGTGTCCTCTACTCGAGTTTTGATGACGATGTCGTCGACGTATACTTGTACGTTCTTGCCAATGAGATTGGCAAGGCATCTCTGCATGCAACGTTGATATGTTGCGCCTGCGTTCTTCAGCCCGAAGGGCATTGTCGTGTAGCAGTATACACCGTGTGGTGTGATGAATGCCGTCTTCTCTTCGTCTTCCTTTTTCATTCGGATCTGGTTGTATCCCGAGTAGGCGTCCAGGAAGGAGAGACGTTGGCAACCTGCTGTGGAATCCACGATCTGGTCGATTCGTGGTAGAGGAAAGTTGTCCTTGGGGCAGTGCTTGTTTAGTGACGTGTAATCGATGCACACTCGAAGGATATCCGTGTTCTTCTTGGGGACCAGCACCGGATTTGCCAACCAGGTGGATATCTTGATCTCTCTAATAAAGTTGGCGGCTAGCAGCCTATTTACTTCTTCTCCAAGCGCCTTTTGCTTGGGTTCTGAGAATCGTCGAGTCGTCTGTTTGATGGGTTTGGCGTTAGGAAAGACTTCGAGTGAGTGCTCGGCAAACTCCCTGGGTATACCTGGCATATCTGAGGGCTGCCAGGCGAAAATCTCCCAGTACTCACGGAGGAGTTTGACGAGCGCGCTTTCCTATGCTGGCGAGAGGGTTGTGGAAACCATCGCGGTTTTGGCGGAATCCGTCGGGTGCACTTGGTGCTTGCGAGTGTCGCTGTTGGCGCTGAATTCCAGTTCAGGCGCGTTTTTCTTCGTGAGGGCATGACGGAGTGGTCCGTTGTTTTTGCCAGCTCTTGTAGTTCTTCTTGCATCCCGAAAGATTTCGCGATCTCATTAAATTCTATGTCGCACTTATCCGATTTCTGGAAGTCTCCGTCAATGGTGATCACACCGTATTCGCCGGGTAGCTTGAGCTTCAAGTATGCGTAATGTGGTACGGCCATGAATCTGGCGAACGCTGTTCGACCAAGAATGGCGTGGTACTGTGAGGGCCAGTCGACGACTTCGAAGTCCAGGAATTCCCTTCTGTAGTTGCGTGGGGAGCCCAGTACAACTTCAAGGTTGATTGTTCCGAGTGGACGTATTGCCTTGCCCGGAACTATCCCGTGGAAGGATGTTTCTGATTCCGTTAGGCCGTCCAGATTTTTGTTCATTCGACGAAGTGTATCCGCGTAGATGATGTTGATGCCGCTGCCACCGTCCATGAATACGCGGGCCAGGTCATAGTTGCCAATTTGAGCTTGAATGACAAGGGCGGCGTGTCCTGGTCGATAGACTCGTGGCGGGTGGTCTTCTTTTGAGAACGTGATTGGCTGCTCGGCCATCTTCAGGTACTCGGGCTTCGTTGGTGGCGTCTGCACTGCCATGAATATTTGTCTCGAATTAGTTTTTTGAGCTCTACGAGAGGGGCATACCTTCTGTATCATCCCGAGAAGTTGTCCGTGCGGAGTCGGGTATGTATTTGCTCCCGTGTTTTGTTGTGGTGGCGCTGGCAATGCGGCGAGCGCCATGTTTGGGTTGGCCGGTGGAGGTGGTGGCGGTGGTAGCTGGAATTGTTGTCCGCCTCCTGGTAGTGGTGGATAGTTTTGGGTGGAAGCGAATCTTTTCTTGGCGAGCGCGTCCGAGATTTCGATGAACTTTCGGCAATCCTTGAGAAGGTGTGTTGCCTTAGTCTTGCCCGTGCGCTTGTCTGTGAACAGATGTAGCGAGCAGTACGCATCGAGGTCTTCCTCGGGTGATTTTTCTTCTGCCTTTGGTCTCCATTCACGACTTCCACGACGACCGGAGTCGCGACTTCGCGTGAATTCTGCTGCCACTAGTTCTTCTCTATCCTCGTGGTCGTAATATTTTCTTCTCTTTCTTCGCCCATGACGGTCTTCGTCGTGCGTGGGCGATGATGTTCTTTCATTGCGTAATGCGTCTTCTCCATTGGCCCATTTTTCGGCTATGACCATGAGCTCCCCTATGGTTTTGGGCGCAGCTCTGCCGAGTTCTTCTCGAAACGCGGTTCTTCTTGCTCCTTTGGCGAAGGCCTCAATCGCCACTTCTTCAGAGATTGTCCCTACGGTGTTCCTGAGCGTGTTCCACCGCTGGATGTATTCTCGTGTGGATTCACCACTTTTCTGTTTGCAAGCTCGTAGTTCTTCGATTGTAGCTGGCCTCTTGTAGGTCGACTGGAAGTTTTTGCAGAAATCGCGATGCAGGTCGTCCCACGATGCGTAGCAAGATCGTGGTCTCCTCTCCAGCCAGCTGCGGGCCGCTCCGGCTAGGTGCAAATTGAGGTATTGCATGGCCGTGTTCTTGTTACCACGTTGGCATTTTACTGCCGTGAGGTAGTCGCTTAACCACTGGGAGGGCTCGAGTGAGCCATCGTATTTTGTCACCTCCGAGCTGAGCTTGAATCTCTTGGGTAGAGGTGATTCACGAATACTGCGAGCAAAACAAAGTGCTCCGCAGGTTTCGTCGTCCGAAGACCCGGATGAGGAGCGCTCGCGATATCGTGAAGCCCTTGCTTTATCCACCTTCTTCTGGGCGAGATCGGATCGCGTGTCGTACCCGGACCGGTCACGGTCGCTATCTTTTCTTGGTTCCTTGCTTCGTTTTCTCGAGCGGCTGCTGTGGTGCCGCGAATCTTTGTCTCTCGGGCTGTCGTCGCTGCTGCTTCGACTATCGCCGCGGCGTCGGGCCTCTTTTCCTCGGCCGCGACGCGGCGATCTATCCTTTCTCGGAGAGGAGCTCCTGTGCCTGCGGGGCGTATCTTTGTCTTTGTCCTTCTCCTGTCGCGCCTTCTCCAGTTGTTCCTTGCGATCGTGGGAGGCGAGTTTCGCGGCTGCCAACCCTAGACCCTTGCGGATATGCTTATATTGTTCCACCCGAGGATCGCTGTCCGTCGGCTGGTTCATTTGCATGTAGGTTGCTGCGGCTAGAATTGCAGCGGGTGGAGTTTGCGGGTAGACGTTGCCATCGTCGTCAACCCTCATGAAAGAAGAGGTGGTAGACCTGTTGGTCCCAGCCATAGATTCGTGGTCCCTCGTCGACGCTGCGGGTCCTTTTCCCCCGGGTCGGGTACCGACCGAAGGTGCCAGGGATAGCTCGGCTCGACGTAGGCTTGATTCATCCGCCGCTCTCCTGCGACGGGCTAGATCTGCTCGGGCATCCTTGATGTTTGAGGCCGCTCTCACTAGGTGATAGTGGTAGGCGGTTAGGTCTTCCTGCGTGGCACCTGCTGCAGGTGGCTGACTCTTTCGCATGGATTCCTTGGCTCTTTTCCAGGCTTCCCGCGAAACGCCGATTAGATCGCGCTCGGTTGCGCTATATTCAGTTTCCGAGGGCTGTTCCGACCCTGCCATGCAGACTTGGGCCAGTCGTGGTCCGGGTGTCCTAGGCGCAGATCGGGAAGCTCTTCGCACCCGAGAGGGTTCCTCTGTCGAGAGTGCGTGGTAGTCGATCATGTTGAAGCGGATGGACTCGCCGCTTTTCTCCATAGGGAAGCGTGAGTTGACGGCTCCAGATTCGGGTTCAGATTCATCCGAGAAGTGGAGGATTCCGTCTCTGTTCGCCATGAAGTTGAAACTTCCGAACGTCAGGGTGACGCTCTTCTCCAGATCCTCGAATACCGGGCGTGATTCCGGCGAGTGAGGCGTGACTATGACGGATCCGATCCGTACGGGATTGTTCGGAGCCGTAGTCGATGGTTTCCAACGGGAGTTGGATGTCGATGAAGCCGAAGATGCCGGTGATCCAGCGCCCGCGCTCCCCACGGTCGGCGCAAATTGTCGAAGCTCTGGCTCCACAAATCCTCGGGTGACCCTATCGGGTTTCGACTAGGAGACGTCATAGGCGCTGGTGAAATCGTCGGCTTGACAGGGGGGCGAGATTTACCCAGGTTCGGGGCCCTCGTAGAGGTAAAACCCTTACTCCTGCCTTCTGTCGATCTGTATTAGATGATTAGATCGGTTACAGGATGCTCGAATCGAGAGTAGATCTCGAGTTTCAAGGCTTTTGTGGTCGTGCGGTAATACTTGGTCCTCTCCTTGGGGGCTCTCCTGGCTTTATATAGATAGCCAGGTCTCGAGTTCAACCCGGAGAGGACACAAACCCTAGCTTAGGTCGGTTACAAATTCCCTAACTTAACCCGCAAGTTGATGCGGGTGGGCTTCTCATGGGCCTTCTAGAGTACTCCAAGGGCGCTTCCTGTTGGGCCTTGACCAGAAGGCTTGAGAGGGGGTGTCCTTACTCGCAGGGTCCAGGATCCATGCCTTCGTCAACTTTCATTCATAGGACTTGTTGCAGGAAGGACCAATTAAACTTATCATATTCTTTCTCGAAATCAATTTTGAAAAATACCCCATCCATGTTCTTTCTTTTTTACTCATGAATTGTTTCGTGCAATACAATTACCCCTTCCAACATGTTTCTCTCTGGAATAAATGTTGTTTGGGTTAGCTAGATAACTCTACTCACAATATATGTTACCCGGTTAGTACCTACCTTGGTAAATATTTAAATCTCACATTTAATGGACAATAGGTCTATATTTCTCTATCTGACTAGCATCTTCTTGTTTGGGTAGCAAAGTGATTGCCCCTTTAACTTATAGAGAGGTAAATCACCATTATGTAAGTGAGAAAAAAATTACATTAAATCACATTTGATAACCTCCCAGTAAAAATCCGTAAGAAACCCGTCTGGTCCTCGGCCTTTAGTACGCTTCATTTGAAAAAATAGCTTTGAACCCTCATGTTCCGTAAATTATGTTCTTAAGAAATTTGAGCATATCACTAGTCATGTTGTCTGACAAAGAAATATTATTATGGGCCGGTGCTCCAAATAGTTTCTTATAATATTCTGGAATAAAGACTCTAAGATTAGCCTCGCCCAGAATGGTGCCCTCATCTTGTTCCAACTGGAAGATCGTTTTTTCTATGTTTCCCATTTGGTGGTCGTCGGCGCTGCGGACGGGCGGCGTGAATAGGGGAAGAGGAGCAGGGTGGAGCAGAGGATGGAGAGGTAGGGCAGGAGTTTGAGGCGGCGGGAAACAGCGCTGGCGGCCGAAGGGGGGGAAGATAGGTCAAGGTGACGTCGTGCTGGATCATGGGCGGCAGATTGTGTCGAGGAATGGAGGAGCGAGGGAAGGGGAAGATGGGATCGAGGTATGTAATAGGGATATTAGTTACAAGTGGAGGTTTATCCCTTATGACATTACATGTGACGGTTTAGCGCTTATAATTATTTTCTTATAAGTGGTGGTGTAGCGCTTATGACACACGCCTTCCTTCGTGGGAGAGTTAATATCTTTTCTGGTTTTCCCGCTCATAGTCTCCACTAGGTACTGTTGGCATTGTAAAATTTTAAAGTACTAGCTGTACAAACCTGAGGTTATCATCAAGAGTGATCAACAGTACTCCATCCTCTGAATGGAGTACAGCCTATGGATAGTGTTAAAAATCAAATCAACCCATGGGCTAGGGGTTGGGCCACATTGGCCCAGTAGCGGGGGCGAAAAGAAAAAAAGTCTGTCGTCTTCTCCATCCAGCCGGATATCCCCTTTCTCTCCGGCGGCTACTCTCAGTTCCGGCCCGGCCGTCCAGCGCTAATCAGATCGACGCCGTGGGCGCAAAGGCGAGCACACCGGCGCCCTTTCCTTTTTTAAAGAACATGCAAGACTTGCATGTCATTATATTAAGATAGAGGGAGCAAACGAAAGTGTTTGCGTTACAACTAACACCGCCTCGTGCAACACACGACCGCCAAACAACTCCACACTAGATTACTCCTCCTGCTGTCCTGCCCCTATCCTAGCCTGCTTCCAAAGCGCAATCTCTTCTAGGATTAACCTGCCAAGTGTGGCCTCCGCTGTTGTGGTGGCATTGAAGTGACGGTTGTTTCGCTCTAACCACAGCCGGCGGCAGCAAGCGATAGCGATGGTAGTCAGTTCCCTCCTGGAGCATTTGGGTTGGCATCGGCCTAGCCCCACCCACCAAGCTCTGAAGGTGCTGTCCGGGGTAGGAGTGAAGCCATGGAGGCCAAAACGTGAGAGCACCAAATGCCAAAATGACCTGGACGTAGGACACTGCACCATTAGGTGATCGAGGCATTCCGGTAACTGGTTGCAGAGCGGACAGCTCGCAGGCCCTGGCAGCCCTCTCCTGGCAAGGCGATCGTTGGTCCAGCAACGACCTTTGAGGGCAATCCACATGAACAGCTTCTCCTTCAATGGGGCCCAACTACCCCCAGAGGTTGGACGCAAAGTCCGCAGTGATGCCGCCGAGATGGAACGCGTTGTACGCAGAGCGAGCAGAATAGGCCTTGTTAGCGGTCAGACGCCAGGTGAAGGAATCTGGTTCGGCATTGAGCCCGCCGCGTTCGTGTAGGATCTGCCATAGCTCAATGAACTGGGCGATTGCTGGTACGGAAATAGAGCCTGAAATCGAGTTGATCCAGTGGTTGTCAGCCATGGCCTGTGCCACCGTGAAGCGACGGGCAGCAATCGGCCTGACACACTCAAAGAGATCCGGGGCGATGTCGCGGGCACTGCGGCCATCCAGCCACTTGTCGAACCAGAAAAGGGTGAGAGTGCCATTTCCGACAGTGCACTGGTTGGCAGCATAGAACATTGCTTCTGCAGTAGGGGAGATGGAAAATTGGAGGCCCGACCAGGCACGCAGGGGCCCAGTCTTCTCCATCCAGCGCCATCGGATGCGCAAGGCGTCATTTAGGATCTTCAAATTGTGTAGACCCAGCCCACCGAGCGATTTGGGCTTGCAGACCTGATTCCAAGCGACTTTGCAATGCCCACCGTTCAGTTGATCTGTTCCTCGCCAGAAAAAACCTCTGCAGATCTTGTTAATTTGTTTGATGACCCAAGGGGGGAGATCCAGAGATAACATGTGGTAGATTGAAATCATCATGAGCACCGAGGAGACCATGATGAGCCTACCCGCTTCTGTAAGCATGGAGGTTTTCCATGTTGCCAGCCTTCGTGAGAGCTCGTCGATGAGAGGTTGCCAATCGATCTTCCTTAGAGGGTTAGGAGAAAGGGGAAGTCCCAGATACTTGCACGGAAAACCCGCTGTTTGGCAAGGGAAGGATGGAAAGACCCTGGCCAACTGGTCTTCCTCGCAACGGATTGGCAAAACCATGCTCTTGGACAGATTGGTGCGCAGCCCAGAAGCTTCCCCGAAACAGTCCAGCAATTGTCTTGCCGCCGCAAGTTCCTCCTCCCTGGGGCTAAGAAACATCGCAACATCATCGGCATAGATGGACAGTCGGTGTCGAACACCCCAGCGGGTTAGAGGCTCGAAGATGCCGGCCAGCTCTGCTTTGGCAAAAATGGCCGTGAGCACGTCCATGACAAGAATGAATAGTTGGGGAGAGAGAGAATCCCCCTGTCGCAAACCACGGGCATGATAAACTGGATCACTGGGGAAGCCATTAATAAGAACCCGCGAGCTAGCAGTGGAGAGGCAAACCGTGACCCAGTAGCAAAACTTGGGCCCAAAACCACGCCGTCGCAAGACCGCAAGCAAGAAAGGCCAGGAAACCGTGTCGAATGCCTTTGCAATGTCAAGTTTCAAGAACAGCGAAGCAATCCGCCGGTGCTGGAAGGTTTTTAGGGATTGGCTTACGAGCATGAAGTTATCCTGGATTGTTCGACCCTTGATGAAGGCACTTTGATTTGAGGCGACAAGCGCGTTCAGATTCGGGCCAAGGCGCAGCGAGAGGGCTTTTGTGAAAATCTTTGCCACGCTGTGAAGAAGGCTGATGGGCCTGAAGTCAGCGATTTCAACAGCGGCTTCCTTCTTCGGCAGCAGGACAATGAGTGCACGATTCAGAACCTGGAAGTTCCGGCTGTCCTTCTCAGCAATATGTTGAATAGCTGCCATGATATCTGCCTTAACGATCAACCAGCAGGCTTGGAAAAAACGAAGAGAAAACCCGTCAGGCCCCGGGGCCTTGTCAGCTGGCAACGTCTTCACTGCTTCCCAAATCTCCTTTTCAGTAAAGGCACCCTCCAAGCTGGTGAGGTCCAAGACGTCCAACGGGAGGGCCTCAAGATTGAGCGAAGCTGTACGGCTCTGTGGCGTGCCAATGAGCTGCTGGAAGTAATCCGTGCAGATAGAACTCATCCCAGGCTGAGCGCACTCCTCCCGATCCCCGCTGCGCAGTTTAAAGAGGAAGGTTTTCCTTCGGCGGTTACTGGCGTGGCAGTGAAAATAGGCGGAGTTGGCGTCGCCTTCCTTTAACCAGAGGAGCCGCGATCGCTGCCTAGCCATAGTACGTTGGAATGAAGAGAGCCCCAAGATCTTCTTCTTAAGCTCACGCCGCAGCCAGCTCTCTGCAGGGGTGAGCGGCCTGGAGTCCTGCGCCGTATCAAACTGAAGAACAATCTCCTTAGCCAGCAGGAGCTGGTGCTTGATATTACCAATTTTCCTTTGGGCCCACGAAGTAAGTTCACGGGCCATTGTTCTCAATTTGGAGTCCAGAACGAGAAGTGGGTCCTTAGCCACATGTGGCCTAGCCCAAGTAGCTGCGACGAAATCGGCGAAACCCGGGAGAGAGGCCCAAAAACTGTCGAAGTGAAAACGGCGCTTGGATCTGAAGCTTACATTTGTGGACATCTGTATAGGGCAGTGATCGGAGATGCTGGATGATAAGGCCTGGAGCAAGTTGTTGGGGAATGCAGCATCCCAATCAGAAGAGAAGAACCAGCGATCTAGTCTGGCTAGCGTGGGGTTAGCACGTTCATTAGACCAAGTGTATCGTCTCCCGGTGAGAGGTGCTTCCGCAAGCTCCACGTCGTTGAGGAGGCGCCTGAATCTCCCCATCGAGCGGCGATTGAGCAAGCCCTGATTCTTGTCACTAGCTTGGACAATGAGATTGAAGTCCCCCGCCACCGTCCACATACCATTACAAGTGGCACGGATCTCACGAAGCTCGTCCAGGAAGGTAGGTTTGAGACCATCATTAGTAGGGCCGTAGACAGTGGTGTGCCACCACTCGCCCCCATCCGCGAAGGAGAAGAAAGCCGTGACCGAGAATTGGTCGAGACGTGGGTAAGACATGGTGACTAAGCTAGTCTGCCATGCCACAATGATGCCACCCGCAGTGCCCACGGCGGGGAGAGAAAGAAAGCCGTCATACCGCGGGCCAAGAATTTGCATTATGACGTAGCGATCAACAATTGCTAGTTTAGATTCCACAAGGCAGATGATAGAAGCCCTAGAATCCTCCGCCAAGGCTCGAGCTTCCGAATGACGGCTGCGGTCGTTGAGCCCCCTAATGTTCCAGACCGCCACAGTATGATTGACGAAATCCATAAAGAACGACCTGCAAGAACAGCCAGCCTTAGATCAGGCCGCTGCGCCTCCTTCCGCCTCGGGCACTGTCAACCCAAACAGAGAAGCCAACGCCTGGACTTGATTCCCTGTCATAGGGCCCTCGAAGAGTGCCGCGTACTGCGCTAGATGTTCAGCGGTGACCACCTCTTCCTGGCCGACGATGCCCAGCTGTGCCATCAGCAGCTGCTGTGAACGTTTGACTGCGGATGCCGGTTTTTTGCGCGCCAAACCAGCGATGCGCGCGCTCCTCTGCTTGTCCGCTTCCGGCACGAACTTGTATCTCCTGCTACGAATGCCTTGCACATCAGGCAGGGGAAGTAGGGGGTGCGCGATGTGCGCCTTGATCTGCGAGATCAGTTCCTGCAGATGTTCAGGGTCCTTGCTTGCGTCCACCAACTGGCGCGCGGGAGGAGGCGTTTTGAAATTTAGCGTGGTGGGCCGCAGACTGCCACAGGTAACATGGGCCTTGGGGGTGAGGCGGGAGCTAGGCCCAGGAGGAGGAGTGGTTGGTCTTGGAGAATCCAGCTGGCCAGGAACGCTTGGTGCAGGGCGGGAAGCGGAATCCCCTGATCCGCTCAGTGGTACGACAACAGAGTATCTGAGAGGTGGCCCCAACGATGGCCGATCCCAAGAACGATCCGTGGCAGTGCTTCCACAGGAGATGGACCCGACCATCAGGTCAAAAGTCCCTGCATCCACCTTGAAGCCCGCGCTCGATGACAGGAGATGAGCAGATCCTGTCGGAAGGCCGTTGATGTTGGAGTTGGTGGCCAGCTGGCCCCCCGGATCCTGCGCGGTCCCTCTGGAAGCATCTCGGTGAGGTGAACGTGGCGAGCTCGGAGAGGTTGAGCGGGAATGGGCGGGAGAGGTCACTTTATTTTGAACGAGCCCGCCAGAGCGTGTGATGTAACCGGCCCCACCGGAGACCAGTACAGCACACGTAGGCAGGGGTTGGCCCACCTCCTGACTCACCGGAGCCACCGCCGGAATTGGGCACGCCGCCGCCATCGAGGCCTGAGTGGTTGGCGGACTGCGGGAACTGGCCGCCACCGAGCCCAAGGCCGCGATGGGAACGCTAGCTCGGCGCCGCCTAGCCGGGCCGCGGCGTGGTCCAGTGACAGAGGCCTCACTGGAAGGGCGGGGGCTCCCCCCATCGCCGGCGGCATCTTTGCCGTGATCCGCCTCCGGCTGCCCCCCACCGTAGGCCGCGCCATCATGATCTCCATGACCATCCTCGTCCTTGCTGCTGCTGCCAGGCGGGGGAGGTGGGGGTGAGGGGGAGGGCGACGGCGCCCCACCGCCACCGTCCTCGAGGATGTTGACCACCTTGAGCCTGACCTGATAGCGGAGGGCCTTCTTGACGCCATGCCCGAGCGCGCCTCGATGGATAGTGAGCCGTCTGCCCGTGTCTGGCTCCAGCACATCCAGCCAACGGCGAGGGGGAATCGAAGCCGGGGAGCGCGTCCAGACGTCGACGGTGAACTTCGACATGTCGTAGCGCATGGCGGTGGCTGGCGCAACAGCCTCGATCCAGCCAGCGCCGAGGAGGAGAGCTTGCGCCGTGCGGAGTTCCCAAGCGTGCGCCGGGATGCCAGTGATGTCGACGGTGACCAAGAACGGAGCTTGCACCAGCTCAGCTTGATTCTGGCGAAGCCATGGCCGCAGGGAGAGGACGAAACCTGGCCCCTCAATGACGGACGCCCGGATAATCCGATCACGAGCCTCCATCGAAGTGCAGATGATGAGGAAATCCGCCGGAGCGAAGGCGCGGATGGAGAAGTCGTAAGGAGTGAGGCCGAGCCTGGCGTGGATGGCTGCAGCAGCGTCTGCCAGGTCGACGTCGGAACGCGCCTCCGCGATGGTGACCACCACCGCTCTTTGCATCTCGTCCTCCAGCGCCACCATGCCAGCGGACGGTGCCAGAACGCAAACCTCAGCATCGTCCTCCAAGGGGACCGAACGGTCAGCCCGGCCGGCGGCGCCCCAAGCGGAGACCCGAGAAGAGTCAGAGCGCGCAGGGACTCCGGGCGGTGGTTGGGGGAGGGGGGGTGCCGGCGGTGGAGGCGGAGGTGGCGGAAGCGGCAGCGGGTGCTGAGGAGGGGAAGCGAAGCGACGACGTCCCGGCGCAGGAGCCTCCGCCGGACCAGGGACAGGGCTCCTCGGGCGTTTGGCCGTGCACTGGCCGGATTCGTGACCCTCTCCCCTGCAGCGGATGCACTTGGTCCTGCCCGTGCATTTGGCGGAGATGTGACCTGGCTAACCCTTTCCTGGGCATGTTCCCCGCCGATGCCTCTGTGGCTAACCCTAGGTATATGCCCCCGTGCATCTCCGTCGCGCGCGGCGTGGCGGAGGCGGAGCAGCAGCACTGAAAAGCGGTGGCTGGACGTTACGTATGGAGGACGGTGAGATAACCACACTCTTACTATTTGGTTAGTAGTATGTCACTGTTCTTTGCTGACTAGAGCAGATTTCATACTCTGTTGTTGATAAGATTATTGGCAGACTGGCAAAGAATTTACAGCGAATTTCCCTGTGCAGATTTCATACATCATCACTGAGGGGTATGTATCTGTAGCTTGGACAAACCTCATCACAAGAAGCTCCTTCTAATCACATCAATTGCAGTCAAGTAGCAGTAGTAGTACTCTGCTCTGATAGCACACGTACATCACACTGCAGTTAATTTGCTTTTCTTTTCTTTCCTTTACAGCAACCTGAATGATGCTTTGCTTTGCTTTGGTGGCTACCATCAATTAGTTTAGTTAGGCCAATCTTGTACTGGTCGCCGGTTGCAGACAGAGGCCAATCAATTAAAGCAGCTTGTGGAACAGAAAATGCACATATCTATCCCCCGTGCCCGCAAAACAGAAAGTACTACTACTTCTTGGTGGACTGATTTCCTCCTCCTACCAACCACTAGTATGTCACTGACCCTTGGTGCTATGTTTCTGCAGCAGTTGGCAGACGTTTTTCACGGAAAAACTACTCGACATTTCTAAGAATCTGTGATGTGGAAGCACTCAGTGAAACACAATCAACACGTCACTCTTTCAGTCCAGGGGCATGTATTGCAGCTTGATCACAAACAGCTTCTACCTAAGTAGATTGCACTGGATACTACTAGAGTACTAGTAGTCTACTCTGCTACCACGCATGGGCGGGCTATGACTGCTTGCTCAAGTACAATGGACTCTCCACATTGGCAACCGGCTGCTGTCTTCCTTTTCCCGTTGTTAGATTTGATTTGGTTTGAATTTCCACAAGCGCAAGGAAGCAAGATCGGAGGCTTTGGTTATTCCCAACTGGATTCTCACTACTGCCTTAATTGTTTTGTTTACAGGCCCAACATGGAAAGTGAAAATTCCATCAGCGTCTCCACCAGTCATGTCATCTTCATGGCACCGATCGGCCACCAGCACGAGCCAAGTATGGTTCTTGTTTATTTTTTTTCTCCATCACTTTAGTTTAGTATCTAATCCGTTGATAGCATCATCACCATCTTCTGCTTCCCAATAATAGGGAGGGAGAGAAACCATAAATAGACTAAACCTTAAAGCAGCTTGTGGAGACTTCTCCTGCATAACTCGTCCTGAGCAACACAACTGAGGCCTAGTTTGGCGGCTCAGTATTTCCAAAACCAGAGTATTGCAAAACTATAGTATTTTGTTGCCAGGCAAAGCAATACTTTAGTTTTGGAAAATACTTCATTTTAGAAAAAAGGGCGTGAGACCTCTTTCTCTAATACTTCAAAAAAACTGCATTTTTGGAGCATACTTCAGTACTAAAACCACATTATTTATTACATCCAAACATGTTAAAGTATTCAATACTTTAGTATTTTCAGAAACCGAAGTATTCCATGTATACTTCAAAAATACTTTGATGCCAAACGGAGCCTCAAACTCTCCTGCCGGCAGGCGGCAACAGCCTCCACGACGTACGTTGGCAGTTGTCCCCGTATATGTATGTACGGAAACACTAGATCTACGGATGAATTTCTTACGGACGTGTGCTACGGAGGTATGTGTCGGCTTCTGATTAGGTCTCATGCCCCCTTGATTTTCACTCCGGGCCCACTACCTGAAACACTCACCTAATTCCGTAAGATTACTCCGTATGCCTCGTCCGTAGGTGTAGCATCTCTCATGTATGTATACTATTTATTCTGTCCTCTTCTGCTCCTGCGCTAGAAACGAGTATAATTCATTTTTCCTCTAGCATTGTACCATTTGCTGCCACATAATTTGTGTAAAATTAACGAACAAATTCCTCTTGGGTCCTGGACGGATGCAAGATGTCACATCACAGATCCTTAATACGCACGGCATGTGGTGAGGCGCCACATCGGCGCGTGTGAGGAGAACATGAACACACTCCTCAGCACGGCGCTATGGGTGGTGGGCAAGGCTTTGGCCCCGGTTGCCGATGGCGTGCGGGGGAACTGGTACACCAGCTAGAACCTGGCCGGGTCTCAAGGTAGATGCCCTCAGCACGGAGCTGCTGCTCGTAAAGGCCACCCTCGAAACCTCCGGCCGCAAACAGATCGTTGGCCAAGCCATGGAGGAGCTGCTGCGTAAGTTGCAGGACTCGGCGTGCTGTGCCGAGGACTTGTTGGATGAGCTCGACTACTTCGGCATCCACGACGAGCTCCATGGCACGTACGACCCTGTGAAGAAACATGCCAAGGGCGGGGTCCACGACCTTGCCCTCAATGCTCGGTCACACCGCTAGAGCTGTTGGCTGCTGCCCTTGGCCACGTGCTAGGCACACCTCCTTCTCAACACCAAATGCCAATCAGGCTTATGATGAGAAGGTCACCAGATGCATGCCCAAGCTTGGTAAACTCCTTCCTTGCTCATCTTCCTCAAAAATGTTCATGATGATAGTTCTGGCGGCCAGTCAACTCTTTGTGGTTTGTACCAGAGAGAGCATGCATAAGAAACACTTGTGGGGTTTAATAGGGTTCATGTCTCAGAGAGAATGAATCGCATTGTACAGCAACTGAAACCTTTGCGTACAGACTTTGTTAGGGATTGAACGTATTGTATTACTCAGGGGCCAAAGGCCACAATCTATATATTACAAGTACATGGCAAATATGCAGGGAACCCCCTAATCTATATACATATCACTCTAACACCCCCCCTCAAACTCATGGTGGATTAACAACACTGAGTTTGGAGAGAAAGAAACTATGCTGCGCTCTAGTCTGGGCCTTCGTAAAGAAGTCCGCCAACTGTAACTCTGAAGGCACATACTCGAGCGCAATAATCTGATCCTGCACACTAGCACGAACAAAAGACGCATCAACACCAATATGCTTGGTGAGCTCATGCTTCACCGGGTCACGTGCAATACTGATAGCACCAGTACTGTCAGACAATAGATCAGTGGGTGTCGTAACGGAGACACCAAAATCTGCAAGTAACCATCGTAACCAAGTCACCTCAGCAGTCAAAAGAGCCATCGCTCGCAACTCAGCCTCTGCACTCGAACGAGAAACTGCGGTCTGCTTCTTCGTCTTCCAGGCAATAAGAGAACCACCAAGAAAAACACAGTAAGCAGACAGTGACCGGCGATCCAGAGGATCACTAGCCCATGTAGCATCAGAGTAGGACCGGAGTTGTAACGAGATGGAACGAGGAAAAAAGAGAGAAAGAGAGATCGTCCCACGAAGATAGCGTAGAACACGAAGAAGGTGACTATAGTGAACCGAGGTAGGAGCAGAAACAAACTGACTCAAGATATGAACAGGATAAGAAATGTCTGGGCGAGTAACAGCTAAATAGACGAGACTCCCGACAAGATGTCGATAACGAGTCGGATCAGAGAGAGGATCACCGTCTGAAGAACGAAGAGATAGATGGAGATCCATAGGGGTCTCAGCAGTACGCTTATCAGTAAGAGCAGCACGAGTAAGAAGATCATGAATATACCGTTCTTGGGAGATAAAGAAACCATCAGAGGTAGATGAAACCTCAATCCCAAGAAAGTAACGAAGTGGACCAAGATCCGACATAAGAAACTGCTCACTCAGACGGGCCTTAACAAAGGCAATATACTCATGATCGTCACCAGTGATGATCATGTCATCAACATATAGAAGAAGGAGAGTGCGACCACGAGGAGAGCAGTGAACAAATAGCGCAGGATCATGAGCACTGGGAGAAAAGCCAGCAGCCATAACCACAGAAGCAAAGCGCTCAAACCATGCACGAGGGGCTTGCTTAAGGCCATAGAGAGAGCGACGTAGACGGCAGACCATGCCGTCAGCAACAGAATACCCAGGTGGTGGTCGCATATAGACCTCCTCACGCAACTCACCATTAAGAAAGGCATTCTTAACATCAAGCTGAGACACAGACCAATGACGAACAGATGCAACGGCAAGAAGAGTCCGAACAGCGGTCATGTGAGCGACTGGAGCAGAAGTCTCGTCATAATCGCGGCCATGCTCCTGCTGAAAACCACGAGCAACGAGACGAGCTTTGTAGCGCTCGAGGGACCCATCAGAGCGAGTCTTCACCTTATAGACCCACTTACAGGTGATAGGGCGAATAGAAGGAGGGGGAGGAACAATCTCCCATGTACCGGTGCGCTCGAGTGCAGCGATCTCCTCGGCCATCGCAAGCTGCCATTCAGAATGAACAACAGCCTCACGGTACGTAGTCGGCTCCGGAATAGCAGTAACACTGTAACTGGCAGGATTATAGAAATCAGGCGTATTACAAGGCCGACTGCGAAGAGAATAAGTCGGCTGAGACGATGCACCCGAAGTAGAGGGTGCATCAGAGGACTCGTTCACAACACGTGGACGACGAGTATAGTAAAAGGGAAAAGTAGGATGAGAGGGAATGATAGGAGGAGACGGAGAGGGAGAAGACAACGGTGAAGAGGGTGAAGAACGCGGTGACGAAGGAGGAGAGGATAGTGTCGGTGTAGGTGGCTCCGGAGTAGGAGGAGAAGAAATAGGAGAAACTAAGGGAGGGGAGTCAGGAAGAGTGAGAAAAGAAAGATCCTCCATAGTGGAGGTCGAGGAGGTCGATCGCGGATAGAAAGGTCGAGACTCATCAAAAGTCACATCCCGAGAAATACGCATCCGGCGGGCCACATGATCCCAACAGCGATAGCCCTTGTGCTCATCACTATATCCAAGAAAAACACACTCAACAGACTGAGCGGTTAGTTTGGTGCGTTCACGAGGAGCGAGGAGAACATAGCAAACGCAGCCAAACAAACGCAACATAGAATAGTCAGGAGGACGATCATAAAGTCGCTCAAGAGGAATGGCACCCTGAAGGGCGGCAGAAGGCTGGATATTAATAAGATAAGCCGAGGTAGAGACAGCCTCAGCCCAGAAATGAGGCGGAAGAGAAGAAGTGATCATCATCGCACGAGCAGTCTCAAGAAGATGGAGATGCTTACGCTCAGCCATGCCATTCTGAGCATGCGCACCGGGACAAGAGAATTGAGCAAGCGTGCCCTGCTCAGTAAGGACACCACGCAACTGCTTGGAGATATACTCACCAGCAGAGTCTGCACGAAACACACGAATCGGCGTAGAAAATTGAGTAAGAACCATGGCTGCAAAACGCTTATATATGGAGAGAACCTCACTACGGGAAGACATAAAATACAACCAAGTATAACGAGAGAAATCATCTATAAAAATGATATAGTATTTATGGCCCCCTTTCGAAGTGAAAGGAGCTGGACCCCAAACATCAGAGTGGACTAAGTCGAAAGGACGCTGAGAGATAGACGCAATAACAGGATAGGGCAACTGAGTTTGTTTCCCTAGCCGACAACCCTGACACTGTAAAGAAACATCTCCTGAGACAGACCCCAGAAGACCACGATGAACTAATGACGATAGACGAGAACCACAAAGATGACCAAGACGATGATGCCACTACTGAAAGGAACCGGTGACAGAGGCGGCGACGACGGGAGAACTGGCAGGCGAGATGGCAGCGGAAGGAATACGAAGCCAGTCTAACTCCCAAAGACCCTGAGAATCACGGCGGCGAGGGCCAGCTCCAACCAGAACCTGAGTGCGACGATCCTGAACAGAGCAAGAATCAGCGTCAAAAATGACACGACAACCAGAGTCAGTGAGTTGACTAGCGGAGAATAGGTTCATAGTAAGACGAGGAACATGAGAAATATCAGGGACTAAGAAGGAAGAAGTAGAAAGAGTGCCGCGACCAGAGACAGGGAGAGGAGTACCATCAGCAGTAAGAACACTAAGAGGAGAATCAATAGGTCGAAAAGAGGAGAGAGTGGAAGAATCAGAAGTCATATGAAAAGAAGCTCCAGAATCCAGAACCCACGACGATGTACCTGACTGTGTAGAGGATGATGGTCCCAAAGTGCCAGAAGAATCGGTCACAGAGCCAGCAGTACCAGTCGAAGAAGAGCCTGAAGTAGCAAGCATCCGCCTGATCATCCGCACCATCTCCTGCTCAGTAGGAGTGACCGTAGAACCCGATCCAGTAGACGAACCCGACGAGACATGAGACGGACGAGGGCCAGACTGCGCCCTCTGCTGGCGCAGATCACGCTCCCTCGTGTAACATCGAGACTCAGTGTGACCATCCATGTCACAGTAGGTGCAGTGAGATCGTGGACGAGAGCCATGACCCTGGCCACGACCCTGGCCCAGAGGAGTGGGCAACAGAGGTGGAGCAGTGGACCGCGGTGGAGTAGGTGACGGAGCAGGACCACGGGGCAACGGGGCAGGTCCATGAGCAGCCAGCACAGAAGGAACATTAAGCAGACCAACACCATGGAGGCGAATCTCCTCAGCACGAAGCTCAGACAACACCTCCGACATAGGAATACGACCACGGGCAAGCAGCTGAGCACGACGAGCCTCAAACTCAGGACGAAGGCGCGACAAAAACTCGTAGATGCGTTGGAACTCCAAGTCAGAGCGCACGGTCTGACAACACGGGCAGGTCCCACACACAGAAGTGCGAAGAGAGTCGAGCTGACGCCAGATAGTAGAACTCTGCATGTAGAACTGATCAACAGTGGAGTCACCCTGCTGTAGAGCATGCTCCTGACGAACCACAGACAGATAAAGAGCATCCCCAGATGGCTGATAGCGCTGACCAAGGTGAGCCCACATGGCAGCGGCAGTACCAAGTCCCATAAACTCTGAAGCAAACTGAGGGAGAACACTGGCAGTAAGGACAGCTGCAGCACGAGCATCATCATCCACCCACTGAGTGTATGCAGTCATGTCCTTCTGATAGGTCGCAAAAGTGGCAGAGTAGTCCTTAACCTTCTGCTCATACGCCGCAACAACGGCTTCATCCGCACTCTTAGTTGCATCCTTTTCGGCCTGAGAAGCACCGGCAACAAGAACTGGTGGTGTCGGTGGAGTAGGAACCGTAGGAGCAACGGGGCACGGCGGACAGGAGACCTCGCCAGAAAGAACACTCCACAGACGAAGACCGCGCATATGAACGCGCAGAAAGGCAGCGAAATCCGGATAGTTAGTGCCATCAAAGATCACAGAGCACCTAGGAATCCCGACAAAGCCCGCAGCAGCCATAGATTTTTTTTTTTCTTTTTTGCAGTCAACAACCGAATAGAGATGGGATCTGAGAACTCAAGTCGTCCGTATGGCAGCAGCGCTTGCAACGACCTGGCCTGGGGCAGAGCTAGAGATGCGATCGGCAGCAGCAGAACAACCTTGGCTTGTGCGGATCAGCTGAGGACGTTGGCTTGTGCGGATCAGCTGAGGACGTGCAGCGGCCGGAGATTTAGCTGTAGCTGAGCACACAGACGGGCGGCGACGGGGCTCGTCTTCTCAGCGACAAGAACGGCCAGCAGCAGGACGAGGGATCTCGGGCGGAGGAGCACGGGGCAACAGGGACGGCCGGCGACGGGGCAACAGGGACGGCCGGCGACGGGGCGTCAGGGACAGGCGGGCCGACGGACGAGCAGGTCAGGGAACGAGAACAGAGACGCTCAGCCTTCTCGGAAGCACATGGACGAGCGCACGAACAGAGATTCTGGAGGGACGGCGGCGGCGCGTATGTGGAAAAGCTAAACCTAATCTGATACCATGTTAGGGATTGAACGTATTGTATTACTCAGGGGCCAAAGGCCACAATCTATATATTACAAGTACATGGCAAATATGCAGGGAACCCCCTAATCTATATACATATCATTCTACAGAGTTGTGAGTGTATCACCATCCCAGATATTGCATAGAGTCGTTCCATCACCACCGGTCGAAGTATAGAGCCAAAATTATATGGGAGGGATGATATCATGAATACCATAATCCATGATATGACCCAGGGAAAATACCACAGCAAGGTTCTAACTGTTCTTCCAATTGTTGGTCCAGGGGGAATAGGAAAGACAACTCTGATACAACACATGTACAGAAACCAACAAGTTCAAAATCATTTTCAAGTCGTTATTTGGGTATGTGTGTCTCTTAGTTTCAATTTGAATAAGCTTCTAGAAGATATTAAAAACGATATTCCTCCTGTTGAAGGGGAAAGGGGGAATAGACCAGAAGAGTTGATCGAACAGAGATTAAAATCTAAAAGATTTTTGCTTTTACTGGATGATATATGGGAGTGTAGTAATGAGGATGATTGGAAAAGGTTATTGCTGCCACTCAAAACATCACAAGAAAAGGGTAGTAATGATTCTAATCACAACTCGATTTCCAGTAATAGCAAACATGGTTAAAACAACGGATCATGTAGATTTGTAAGGGCTAGAATCTGAAGAATACAGAAAGTTATTCCTTGCATTTATATTTGGTGATGAGCCATTTACAACTGATCACAATTTTTTGCTCGATACCGGAGACAAGATAATAGAAAAACTAAAGGGTTCCTCTTTTGCCGCAAAAACTGTTGGTACATTGCTGAGAAAAGAACTTAATTTGCGTCATTGGATGAGGGTCTTAGAAAGTAATGAATGGGAGACACAGTCCGGTGCCAATGACATTATGCGTGCCTTGAAGCTTAGTTATGACCATCTTCCTTTCCATGAGCAACAATGTTTCTCTTATTCTGCACTATTTCCCGAAGATCACAAGTATAGTGCAACTGAGCTAATCAACCTATGGATAGGACTAGATATTTTGCAGCCTGGTAGTCGGAACCGAACATTGGAAGATATAGGTTTGAGCAATTTAAATGATCTAGTCACACATCGATTTTTAGAGAAGAGGAAAACAGATGGTTGTCCATGTTCTGTTATGCATGATCTGCTGCATGATTTAGCATTGCAAGTTGCATCTCATGACTGTATTAGTTTACATCACTCCTCTGTGGGATCAATAGAAATTCAGCCATCCATCCATCATTTATCTATAATCATAGATGATGATACAATGTCTCTTGAAAACTTTAAGAGAGTTGAGAAAACTGAAGACAAGATTGAAGGTTAAACAATTGCATACTTTGATGTTATTTGGAAAAATGGATGACAGGTTTGCCAGCATTTTGGGGGATTTGTGGAGGTAAGCAAATGCTCTTCGATTTCTCCATTTGGTTAACATGCCTTCTTCTATAGAGTCAATGATACATAATTTTTCAACTCTAGTCCACCTACGTTACCTATGTCTGGGGACAACGAATGGGAGGGAGATGGATTTGCCAATTGTCATTTCTAGATTCTATCATTTAAGGTTCTAGATTTGGGATCATGGTACCACTGTCGTGATTTGCCCATTGAGTTCATCTAATAAATCCTCAATCACTGGAATGGGGTATTTATTTTTGATATTAATTGCATTCAACTGTCTATAATCGATGCATAGCCTCCATGTACCATCTTTCTTCCTCACAAGGATAGCAGGTGATGAGAAGGGACTTAAGCTTATCCTTATTATACCAGATTTAATCATTTGTGCAATGATACTTTCCATGGCATCCTTCTGGTAAGGTGGGATTCTGTAGGCCCTCTTGTTTACTGGTTTTGCCCCTGGGTGGAG
Source organism: Alopecurus myosuroides (assembly GCA_028641055.1). Taxonomy (NCBI): domain Eukaryota; kingdom Viridiplantae; phylum Streptophyta; class Magnoliopsida; order Poales; family Poaceae; genus Alopecurus; species Alopecurus myosuroides. The sequence continues at coordinate 440,205,047 of CM054060.1, read as the reverse complement.
TATAATTTGGTGATCACAGTCTCGTGAGGGAGGGAGTTGTTCGGGTTCTGAGAACACAACTGGGTATTCTTTGAGTGCTTCTTCAATTCCCCTAGGTAAAGGTTCTGTTTCTGTTGTAGTTTCTGCTACAGTATGGGTGTACACAACAGCACCTAAAGAACCTTGTGCTAGCAGTTTCTCCATTTTTCCTGCAGTTATGGTTTTGCATGTAAGGGTCTCTACATTCTCACTGAATGTAATTTTCTCCTTGCCATAATAGTTAACCGTTAGAGCCCCGGTCCTGTAATCCAGCTCCACTGGGCTGTGTGTCAACATCCAGTCAGTACCCAGGATAATATCGTATCCTTTTAATTGTAGCAACCTGAACTCACTGATGAATTCATGCCCATGGAAAGTGTACTGACAGCCACGGCAGATTGAATTACTAAGCATTTCAGCTCCATTAGCTACCGTTACTCTCATAGGCCTGGCCCCATGGATGGTAAGGTTGTGTCTTGTCGCAAACTTGTTGTCAATGAAGGTGCCCGAGCTTCCAGTGTCCACTAATGCCACTGCAGGTATATTGCCCACCTTAATTTGGAGAATTGAACTGTTGCTACCAGGAATAGTGCCTTGTACTGCGTGAGCTGACACCAGGGCCACTAATTCCACTGGGTCCATAATGTGTCCATCCACTTCTTCCTGTAATTGTTCAGCAGGGATATGCTCTTTCATATCTTGGGTAACAATAGCTCTAAGTTGTTTGTTCATCTTGCAAGTAAGTCTGTGACCAGGAAACCATTTTTCACCACACCTAAAACAATCTTCACTCTTCTTTATAGGGGTTGCGTCTGTTGCTGCCTTGCTGGCCGAGGGAGCTGCAGCTGCAGGAATGGATACAGTAGGCTTAATGGCAATTTCCTTGTTGGTGTGAGCCACTCTCTGGTAATTTCTTTGCTGCCAAGTGGGTGTTTGATTTTTCCTAAATGGATTAGATGCCTCCAGCCTCCTAGCTATCCAATAGGCATCTACTAGTGAGCTAGGCTTCTGAATTTGAGTATGTTGTTGCTCATACTCCTGTAGGCCAGAGACAGAACTCTTCACATAGTAATTTTCACGGATTTCAGGGTTCTCCCTCCTTACAGGGCCTACCTTGTCTTCAAATTGATCTATGTAATCATCCACAGTTCCAGTTTGCTTGAGGGCATGGAAAATTTTGACCACATCATATGAGGATTTCTCTGCAAATCTCTTCTTCAACTTCTTGCAAAATCTGGTCCAAGGTATTTCATCTAGATCAAGCTATGTGTTCTCCAGCCATGTATCTGCCTTCCCTATGAAATACAATGTAGCCACTTCCACCTTCTCTTCTTCCACAATATGACATATTTTGAAATATTTCTCAGCCTTCTTTATCCAAGCATTTGTACTCGTACCATCATACTTAGGGAATTCATGTCTTGGCCCCTTGTGTTGATGCCTGTAGTTCTTATTTTGTTGTGGCCGATGGGAATCATCCTGGTGCTGCCTTTGGTGAGTACCAGGCCCATTTATGCCCCCTCCAACTTGTGGCCCTTCCTGGTGAGGATGATTGTGTTCATCCACATTCACAATTTCTAGCATGTTACCTGTTTCCTTCTCCTTACCAGTATTCTTGATGCCTGCTACATCGGGGATGAGTGGTGGCATAGTATTTGTAAGTCTGGCCGGTCCCCCTCTGTTAGAACCATGTTCTCCTCCCGATGACTTGAATGCACTCTGGGGGGGTGCCGTGCAAGCCTGCAACTCCTTGCCCGTGCACACTTGAATGTTGGGTCGACCCTTCTGGGTTCCCTAACCCTGTGTTCTTGTGCAAGTTGAGGCTTTGAATTAAGCCTGCTAGCTGATCAAACCTCTTGTTACTTTTTGTTGCAGCTGCCACTTGCTGCCTTGACAGCTCGACTTGTCCTCTAGCAAATTCATCGAATTTCTTCTGCACATCAACACTAAACTGCTCAAACTCTTCTCTGGTGACTAAATCTTCTACGCCACCCTCCACCTCGCCTCCGGTCTTGGTCTTCCCCATCGCCTGTCACGTGCAGAACTCAAGACCCAAGGGATTTTACTAAGGAAACGGCGTGTTCCCTCAACCTTGCCTTGATTCTCACTTGAACGTCGCCCCCCTACAGTACCCCTAGACCCAATCGAGTTCCAGTCTGCCTCCGGAATTTCACACGGGAACGAGCCCCGAAACCCTCAGCGACAGTCTCTACGATCCAGATCTAAGGCCAAGCTCGAAGCTCTGATACCACTTTGTCACACTTGACTAACCTGCCAACGTATCCTCCTAACAATAGCACATAATCCAGAGAATAAGGTGTGAAAAAGCAAGCAATCTAGATGAGAAATCAGAGGAATTGGAGGTGAGAAGGGAGATAAGCCTGTGCGCCTCCGGCGACTAGGGTTGCTTGTTGATAGTATTTGAGAGATAAGCCTCCGATTACAACTACTCCAGCTTTATATCGAAGCTTGGTACAGATGGGATGAACGGAAAAGTTGGTAGGGGAAACAGAGAGGAGACGGAACCGTTAGCTGACGACTGGGTCCACACTATCTTAAGCATCAAACCGGTATCAATCGATCCTGACCGTTCCTTAACTGACGAAACAAGACACTTGCACTCACCCTTGCTCTGTAATCCTTGGATTCATGACAGAGTGTCAGGACATGTATTTCTTCAGTTATCCCTGCTCTGTTCGACAGATCAAAAGTGCTCTGCTCCCCAATGAATATCCCACTGCTGAAATTGAAGGTGACCTTTTCGGGAAGGAGATTCCCTCGTCAAGACCGTCCTAAGCTCATGGCTAACCAGTGAGTTTGATTTAATAATCGTTTACTTATCGACGCTCACGGTCATCTATATAGGCCGGACAGTGGGTGGCTGGGTGGCTCGATATATGAAAACACTAAAAACTTATTTTCCTTGTTTGCACCTATGTTTTCTAGTTCTGGATTTATGTGCTCCTAGTTGCTTATTTCCCCTTGGGTCTAGCTTTGATCCTGTCGTTGAAGCAGCCTGATAGTTGTGTGCGTACTTGCTAGGAGTTTACAGGCTTAAGTTGCAACCGGAGAACCGAGTTATTTGTTTTTCCGTGGAAACTTGAAGGGCAATATACAATGTTCCAGAGGCTCAGAATATTGATGTTTTTTATGGTTAATCAAGGGTGGTGATGACTAAAAATGCAGAAGATTTTTTTCTAACCGTGCAACTTCATCCTGAAGTTGAAGGAAAGGCCATTTATATTATGTTGATGTGTCCAAGTTGAAAGCCCTGCTGATGGCATCCTCAAAGTTGTATTCAGAAAAAAATAGGACCACGCCTTTGATTCCAAACTGTATTTTGATTATTATAAACAGCAATACATCTTATGGTCTTCCTGGTATGTTTTATTTTTCAATTAGATCCTGTTTTTTTTCCTGTAATTATCTTTCTTTTTTCTTACACATGCGTGTCTAGACAATACTCATCTGGGAAGAAAACTTGTACGCATATTCACAAGCAAATCCATAGTTGACTCATCTGGGAAGAAAACTTGTACGCATATTCACAAGCAAATCCATAGTTGAATTGTTAAAATTTATAGCACGGCAACTGGGCAACATGAGAGATTAGGTGGAATTACCGTTTAACAAGATGAAACTTGACTTGAGCTGGGTGATTAGGAGGAAATCCTTGCGAATCTCACACAATTCATCGCAAGAAAGGAAGATGTCAAACCTACTATTGCTGCGAGTAGAGATGGCAAACATTGAGGAAATATGGCAAATAGAGACTACCAACCAGCGTTTAACCATTCATCCATTAATCCAGCACCAGCCATTTGTCTTTTCCTCCAAAATATAAACATCACTAGGGCAACAAAACCCACCATACCATCATCATCCCTACAGGTCACTAACATAAGCAAGATCGTCGTAACGACCAAAAAGTGTGCGTCACTGCACTTCCCCCAGGACGGTCAGCACTTAACCAGATGCACAAAAAAGACCTCGACACTCGACCAAAGAGTTTTTCTTCTGCTGGTCGCACGAGTGCCGGTTGGTTGGTTCCGATGACGCTCACTGGCGACCACGCCCGGCACCGTTCACCTTGGCCATCATCTTGGCGATGATGGGGCCCACCTTCGGGTTCGACTGGTGCTTGGCGAAGTTGGCAGGGTTACTCATCACTGCACACACGCACACACAAGTTCAGGGGGGGCTCAGTCAGGTCTCTGTGAACAAAGTATGCATGTAACAATAAATAACAAAATACAGCAGCTAGTTAAGCTCAGAGCATCATGCAGAATGGAACAGAACAATGTAGCATATGCAGCAGCCAGCCCAATACACAAAACAGCAATGTACCATATACACAGACAAACAGTTCTCAAGCAGCAAGCGTACACAGTTCTGAATGACTTTCTCTAGGCATGGGCTTTATATATGGAGCAAAATAACACAGCATGCAGCAGCTAGCTCTACACAAAATTCTACTAGCAGTAGATACACACCAGAGGCCAAATAGTTTTTTTTTAAGACAGGCCAAATAGTTCATCCCTAGTAAGTGGTATCAGACAGGAATGTTTGAACCATGCAGTAATACCGTGGAAATTCATAATTATCCACATCAATGTAGCCTGCAACACCTCTACACACAACCCTATAGCGGTAAATACAAAACTGATATGACATAGTTCTGTTCTCACAAGTAATGCAACTAGCCAGCTTTACACTAGGCACAAAACTTCTTTGGAAATGTACTACTATGTATACAAGAGGGAATATTTGGTTCACAAAGCACTACCCTTAATTGTGAAAATCGTCTCTAGCAATCTAGGGTAAGCATATCATCAAGCATATAATGTCCAGTAGCGTCTAGTGATCAGAAACGATAAACCTGACCAGATTCAACACAACCCCTGACATGATTATATGCTGAGAGTATTCAATCAGACTAATCCACACCTTCCATGACTGCTTTCAAGTTTGCACTAACACGGCCAAGTATCTCTACTTCCCCCACTAGTATGTCTATGTGTTGAGAACATTAAATCAAAGTATCCCAGACCTTGCATAATGACAACTCGCACTCACATACCCATTGTGACACACTCACATACTCTACAACAAATTGACAAAGATAGTATGTGTGGAGCAAAACAATGCAGCATGCAGCAGCTAGCTCTATGACTGCTATCAAGCTTGCACTAGCATATACTATGTGTAGACCAAGACTTTGGGGGAAAAAAGCAGCACCAGTGACACAATTCTTAAGCAGAAATTTACATCCATCCATTCAGTAGTTTTCTATAAAGGTTAACTTCAACAAGGTAATTGTACAAATAAAGGAAACAGTGGAACTATGAGTGGAAAACAGTACCATCTTGAAGAGCCGCCATGACCTCTGGGTCACTGAATGCTGTCATCAGGTCAGGGTCCTGTTGAACAAAGAAAGATAGTTAGTTGCATAAACAAGGTTTCTCCACTATTCAAGAGTGCATTACAGGGAAAACAATGCAGCTGCCAAGCACTTACATTCAGGATGTCATCCATACCGACAGTACCGGGAGCACCTCCAGCTCCGGGCATACCACCGCCCATTCCTCGAGGCATAGCACCACCCATTCCTCCAGGCATACCACCTCCCATACCAGGCATACCACCTCCCATACCAGGCATACCACCTCCCATTCCTGCGGGCATACCACCTCCCATTCCTCCAGGGAAACCACCCATTCCCCCAGGCATACCACCCATTCCCCCAGGGAAACCGCCCATTCCTCCAGGCATACCACCGCCAAAGCCAGGGAAGTCAGGCATGCCTCCCGGGAAGCCACCCCTGGAAGATGCACCTCCAGATGAGCGAGATGATTGCTCCTTCTTCTTTGCTTTCTCATATGCAGCCTGTTGAATACACAGCAACCCAGATTCAGATTTAACCATGAACAATAGTATGTCTAGACCAAGAGTGGAAATATTAGTTGAAGAATCACCTGTGCCTCAGCACGTCGACGAAGCCTGTCACGCTCAGCTTTCTTTTCCTCCCTCTCTTTCCGCAGCCTGTCATACTTCCTGCGGTGCTCCACAATCTTGTGTGCATTAGGCTCCACCTGCAAAATAACCAACATCAAGTTCACATGAGCATGTAATGTAACCTTACACAGAGAATTGACATAGCTACTGAAGCAAAACACCACCTTCTTGAGGACAGCGCTGATCTCATCATCGTAGTCAATGTTTGACGCGGAGTGCAGATCACGCGCAGCCTCCTCCCACTTGCCAAGCATAGCATTGGCCATTCCACGGGTTTTGTAGCCTTTAGCAGAGTCAGGGTTGATCTGAAATAAATAAAAAATACAAGGGTGGGTAAGTTACAGGGCATCCTGTGGGTAAGTTACAGAGCATCCTGAACATCAGCACTGCATTCCACTAGACCTGATTATACACATTGTATGATTACATGAAACTGACCAAGAGAAAGTGATAGACAACAAGAGGATTGGTTAATTACAGAGTATCCTGCTTACTATAAGGGATAAATAGGTAGCAAAGGGTTAATTACAGAGGATGGGTTAATTACGGTGCATCCTGCTTACTAACAAAGGCAATATAACTGAGCAGGAGAGATAAACGTAATTACTGGCACCTAATGATGTATGGTTCCACTAAACTGGCCAAGAGGGATAAATGGGCAACACAGGGTGGGTTACAGAGCACCCTGCTTACAAGTTAGAACGAACAAAGGTACAGCATTATTGAGCATCCTTTCAATTCCAATTATGTCACTAGACGTAGCCATGTAAGAGAGAACAATATGCAATAACAGAAAGGATTTATTACAGAGTATCATGCTTAGATGCCAGAATCAACAAGGGATGTAACAGCAACAAATTTGTCACTTCTAGACCTTCAATTATTGTATTCTTCAACTTATTACAATCCAATTGCGTGTCTAGTCCTCATTTATAGTGCATGGGTTAACTACATACTATCCTTCTTACAAGTGAGAATTAATACAAGTACTGCATTCGTAACCATGCCTTTATAACATCACAATTGAGAATCAGGAAGGAAAACAGGCAATGAACTGACCAGGGAAGATAAATGTTAAGTACTATCACTAGACCTAGTGATGTATAGTTCTATTGAACCGACCAAGACAGGTAAATAGGCAATAAAAGGATGAATTGACTACAGAGCAATAGAAGAAATGGTTAAATACAGAGTATCATGCTTAGAAGTCAGAATTTATAAGGAATGAAAGGGAAACAAATTTGCCACTTGTAGACCTTCAATTATTGTACTCCCTCCTTTCAAATTAATTGTCACAAAAATTGATGTATCTAACACTAAATTCTGTCTAGATACATCCACTTTTGTCCATCTTTGTGACAACTAATTTGAGACAGAGGAAGTACTACCCATGTTCCTAATTGTCAGACACTTTGGGAGTTCAAAGTCTTGCATTTAGTTAAATAGGGAGTACAATCCAATTCTAGCTCTAGATCTCATTTATAGTGCATTGGTTAATTACAGAGTATCCTGCTTACAGGTGAGAATCAGGAATCAGGAATAATGCAAGTACTGCCACTAGACGTAATGATGCACAGTTCTATTAAAATGACCAAGACAGAGCAATAGGCTATAAAAGGATGGGTAGGTTACAGAGCACCCTGCGACAGAGAAAAAAATACAGGGGATAAACATTGGAACAGAGTAATCACCTCTAGAGCGGCATTGGCATCACGGATGGCAGCTGTAGGTTTCTTCATCTTAATGAATACAGAAGCTGCATCAAAGCACAAAGATTGCGCAGTTCAGTAGGTGATGCCGGTCAGATGGGACACACTAGTGAGTAAAGAAAGCATCCATGTTTGCTGAGAGCAGATGCAGCAACACACAAGTACACAAAGGAATGCTCTTGCAGAGCTGGAAAAGGCAGGAATGTGTGGGTGGGGATTTGTGCCGTCATACCTCTGGTGCCGTACATGATTGCAGAGGTCGGGTTGAGCAGGATCGCCTTGGTGAGGTGCTCGACGGCTTCCTCCAGCTTCCCTGGCACCAAACGAAAAAAGCAGATCAGAACAGGGAACAGAGCAGATCGAGCACATAGTGCAGCAGCAGACAGGGGTATGAGAGCGGGGTACCTTCTGACATGGCTTCCATGGCCATGCCCTTGGATTCCTGCGACGCGTCCCGGCTCTCCTCGGTCACCTCCACCGACGGGTCTCCCATCTGCCCAAAGGAAAAGCCAAAAGGCGCCACATTTAAGTCCAATCTGGGCGCAGAAGAAGAACTCCAGGTCGGAAAACATATTGAGGTGGTAAGGAGGTACCTTTTGCGGGGTGTCGTCGTGGTCGGGCTCGACGACATCGCCGTCGAGCTCGAGGTCGGATTCGACGATCTCCTCGTCGAGCTCGTCGGGCTCGGGCGTGGGGTCGCGCATGTCGAAGTCGTCCTCGTCCCCGTCCACGTCCTCCTCGTCGATGTCGTCCATGGACGTGACCTGCGGCGGTTCAAGCGGAGGGGTCAGGTCAGGAATCAAAGCTGAAAAGAAGAAGACGGGAAGCGGCGAACGAGAGCGGATCGGAGGAGATCGGGACCTTGGGGCCTGGCTTGGCGGCGTGGGGCAGGTCGGCGCCGAGGCTGGTGAGGTAGTCGCGGAAGAAGGCGAGGCTGGGGTCGGCGAGGAGCGCCGGGTCCTTCTTGCAGGCGTCGACGAAGGCGCGCAGCTCGGCCACCCGCGACGGATCCATGGCCGCCGCCGTCTGCTCGCGGGCTAGGGTTAGGGTTTCTCGGTGGGGTTTTGGCGCTGTCTCTCTCTAGAAGACGGAGAAGGTGGGGGAAGTGGCGAATGGGGAATGCCGCCGTGCTCTCTCTCGGTCTTATCACCCTCGGGGCTTCTAGATCCTTCCACCCGCTCCCCTCCCCTGTCTATAGCTGGCCGGGCCAAATGGGCTGGCCCCAAGCACGACTTCTTTTTAGCACGGCACGGGCAAATGGGGCAAGGCACGGCACGAGCCCGTTAGTACTTGGATCGCTCCTCAATTTGAGTCAAGTGGCCGGCACGAGCACGACATGGCACGATTAAATTAGAGGATTGACATCTTTTTAAGAAAAAAAATGCACGAGTAATTTTTTAGACTAAATTAGACTTCTAATGATTAAATATATCAAAGCAGCTCTAAATTGACACAAATCACACTTAAAATGGCTAATTATACCCCTAATTACCCCCTAACGAAGAAAATAACTCCTCCCGGCCGAAATTTTCGAAAACTGGCCTCCCCTTCGCTCCCACGTCCCTCCCGCCCCCAACTCGTGTCAAGTGTGCCATGCCAAATAGGCCCGTTGGACCACAACCGTGCTAGTGTGTCGTGCCCTTCCCAGAAAACCAGCCCGTGGGCCGGCCCGGCACGGCACGAATAAGTCGGGCCGTATACGGTCCGTGCCATATACGGGTCAGACTTTTTCGGCTCGAGTCGTGCCGTGTCGGGCCGCCCGTTTGGCCAGCTATACCTCTGTCACGCACATCTTCTCAAGGAATGTTGGGCCTGAAAAGGGCACTACTTGACGCATGATGGGCTTTGGGCCTGAAAGGGCCACACCTCTAACCAAACATTGGCAAGTCTTTAGACTAGGGGCTCAAAACTCCCGAGTATAACAAGTACTCGAAAACTCGGCTCGGATCGGCTCGAACTCGGACAGTAACGAGTCGAGCCGAGTAGTATTTTTGAGCTTGTTATGTAGACGAGTTTAATGAGTCGAGTTGCAATCACTCGATAAGCTCCTTAATGTCCTTACATTGATATAGTCAATCAAAGATTAGTCGATACTAAATAAAACCCAATACCTTAAAGACAAAAAAAAATATAGGAGCTTTTTCAAAACTGTACGCGTTCAGATTGTTGGCTGCGCGCACGCGGGTTGAGGTTTTTACGTGTATCCATTAATTAACTCCCTGTTTTCGTGTGCATTAGTTGAGATTCTTGCATGCATGGATGGATAAGTACGAGTACCGGAACCAGAGCGTGTTCACATACTCTACATGCCGTTCAGCCTGCCAATCGTACTACTAACGGCGCGGCTACGGTTGAATCTGCGCTGAATTTTTACACGGATTTGCAAGTATTCAGGCATGCATGTTTATCGGGGCAGTGGTAAAAACGACGATAGTTCGCGCACGTTCCACGTTGCACAGATTTTGATACCGTCCACTAGACGTTGTAGTCTACGCGCAACACAGAGGGCGCAGAGCAATGAACCCTCGCGACGTGACAAGCGTATTCTGATCGAGTAGTTCGTGGTCACTGGTCAGCGATATTCTCTCAACAAGAGCAATTAATGACCTCTTTTCCGGAAAAAAAAAAGTGCGAGAGTAATGGCCCGAGTACAAGTAAGTAATACTACTGCTCCGTATGTCCGACGCATCATGCATGATGCAACCGGTACTCCAAAATCTACTTGGGGAGGCATAAGCGATGAATCCACCTTCTTGTAATATTACTTCATAATTAACTGATTATGTTTTTCAGTTTCTTAGTGAGCTTATCAAGTCAACTCAAGTATTTATCAATCGAGTTGACCCAAGCTATAGGTTTTTGCACGTTAAGTTAACGAGTCGAGTCGAACAAACTCGTTAACTAATGATTATGTACCAGTTGAGTTGAGTCAAGCCGTCTCGATATCCACCCCAACTTTAAACCAACTCCATATCCCAAAAATTCCTTGCCGGAAAACGGTTTTAGGGGACGACATGAAAGCATACCCGTAACAGAAAACAGTTTTCCCGTCGAACCGTATTGCATACAGAAATAATCAAACACTACGTTCAAATGTCTTCAACATAGTAGCTACAAACGAAAATATACTCCACTGAATATAAAGTCTAGTAGATTAATTGCAGATCCTCAGCGGCATACTCGGGTGGGAACTCCGCATCAAAAGCATCAAGTGGCTCTCTATTGATGTCCACCGAACCATCATCCAAGATGTGCTCATAGGACGCAAGATCGGGATAGCAACACAAATATCACATGTGAGCAAAATAGTCAAATTCATCAACAATCTGGAGCAGAAGTGGACAAATTTATGTCGGAGGCGTCTCGTCGAACATGTTGTGGGCGGTTGCGGCGGCGGCACTAACATTCGAACTCACTTGACGCGGATTTCGTCCTCGCCTGGCAGTGGACTTGCTCTTCTTGGGCCAGTGGACTGTGATTTCCCCCAACTGCTCCCAGCTGCTGCAGTCGCGCCCGGCACTGCGACGGTGTAGCCGTACGCGGGCGGTAGCACTAGTGGAGAATGGAGCTTTAGGCCCGGTTGGGGGGCTTATGCACCGGCTACCCAACCGGGTTTGCCAAACCCGGGCTAAAAGCCCCCCTTAGGCCCCGGTGGGCTTTTCAACCAGGGTAAAAGGGGTGCCCGCATGGGCTCTGCGCAGCGAGTAGGATGGCACCCTTTTACCCCGGTTGGTAACACCAACCGGGGTAAAAGGTTCTTTGTCGCGGCAGAGTTTTGGCATTTTTTTTGGCTGTTTTCTTTGTGTTGTTTTCTTTTCGGTGACTTCGTTTAGACTGTAAATGACATATTTGTTGCACATCGAAAGTAATCATCATACAGATCATTGCATGCACTAATATCATCAGAAGATAATTACATTGATCTCAATTAGATCATTACATCTGAATAGAGTTATACACATTGAGACCATCTATGTACATGCGTGCGGATCATTGTTTATGATGGAATGGTCCATTTGGATCTATGACTTCCTTCAGCAAAAACCCGCCAATTCTTCTTGAAGTGCTTGTAAGCGATCTACCGGTAGGAGCTCCCTCCGTAGATCGTGCTGGTTTAAATTTGTCCTTCTTTTCAACCGCTTAAACACGATTGTTGTTATGTTCTCCATGACATAGAATCCACATAAATTTGTTCCCTGTGGCTGCTTAGGGCACTTTATGAGAAATAGAATTGAATCAAATAATGCTCAAACAATTAAAGAGAGATGCGTGAATGTAGGAAGTACTACTTACGATGAGTGTATCAACTTTCATATCCAACTCCGTTAAACCGGCTTGTTGCTTTCTGAACCGCTTCCAAGACCTGTCCGGGAAAAATAAAGAATAAGGGGGTAATTGTACGATAATGATTGAACAAAAGGGGGCGGTATAGTGCGACAACGATTGAACTTACTTTGTGAGCATTGAAATAATGGGCGTGTACTCCTTTTGTTCTTTATCCATAGGGTCCATTAGATCAACTGCTCCGGTGTCAACGTGAATGTTGAAAAGAATTCAGTGGAAACTGCACACACGTTTGTATACATAGTCATGCATAACTCATCAATTACACTTAACACCGACTTAGCAAAATAGAAATGTGAAGGAATATGCATAAGACAGTAACCCTCATCTTTGTATGTAAGGAAATAGTATTTCACTACAGTGAAATTGTTTCGTCAAAAACATAACGATGTTATCCTTCGTGATTTTAGGGTATCGCCCTAAAATGAAATCATTAACGGCATATGGGTCAATGAACCCAATGCTACCGTTTCCATTACATTCCTGAATCTTCAATCTGCATAATATATATCGTACAGTGAAGATAATATAAGAAGCAATGATCGAACTAGCTGAGGTAGAGACTTACAGACAATAGGTGCTGATGAGCGATTTGTCGAGGGCGTCTAGATTATTGAAGAAAAAAAGATGTTCAAAATCAATACAGACCGAGTCCCGAAAGTAATCCTCATGTCTAATTTTCGCCATGAGTTGGTCCTGCCCGTCCTGTGCGCTTTGGACATACCACTTATGCAGTTGGCGCTTGAATGTTGTCATAGAGTCGATCAGATTAGGTCTGACGAGAGACTTCCCTAACTCATATTTCCATGTCGTATCAGCCTCTGAGATGGAGTCGCTATCGCTTAGCAATTGGTCAACTGTTATACCACAATCTCTAGCAAACCTCTCAGCTGCTTCCATATCAACTGTCTGGGAGGTAGTCTGTGCAGTGGCCAACACCTTGAGCGGGGGGACCGATTGATTTTGATGCTTCCCGAGCTGGGGAATTGTTTTCTCCGTCTTCCTGACTTTGTTATAAGTCATCAATAATCCGCGACCATAGTCAGATGGAAGATTCAGCTGAACTTGGGATGGCATTTCCAGCAAATTCTTGAAGTGTTTCTTTACTGCCGGATCTGTTGGTTCCTTTGGCGGCTCTGAGGTTTTCTTTCCCCACGCAGCCATCTGACGTTTTGTGTCCGCAGTCGCCCACTCCTTGGTCTCCTCGTCATTCATTTCGTAAGGCAACTTTTATGGCGGTGGCTTGGGTTTCTTCTTCGGAGCACGTTCTTCTTTGGGGAAGACTTAGAGGCAACAGCCTTCAACTTAGAGGACTTAGTGGGCGACGGAGTCGGCTCAGGCATCGGAGATCGAGGCGGACTCGGCCTGCTAACGTCCATGGCATCTACGTGTGCTGGCGATGATCATTCGACCGAGGAGGAAAGAAGGAGGAGAAAGCTTATTTAATTAAGTGTGGATCGTACAAATTAAATATGTTTTTTCTGCGAGCTGAGATGGCGTTATGCTCCCGGGCATTTCATTAAACACCTCTTGTGCATAGGAGGGAAAAACAAATGAGCACACACCACACAACTAGAATATGTCCTCCAAATTGAGTGACATGGGGAGAGGAGAGAGCTGTCAGGGTTTATATAGTGTTTGTGTGTGGGGGGTGTGTCTTTTGCCCCGGTTGGAGCCACCAACCGTGGCAAAAGGCCCCCCCCCCAGGACGCACCCTGCTCGCCCCAGCCCCACCTCTGCACCCTTTTACACCGGGTGGAGGCCGAGCCGGGGTGAAATGAGTGCTCACGACCGAGCAAAAGCCCCGTTCTCGACTAGTATAGGCGCGAGCCAGCGGGTAGACGGGACACGGCTCCGACTCTGTCCATCCTCGATCTCCAATCTGAGCCTGATAGACCATGAAAGCGCGCGTTGCCGCACCCGTCCATGTCCATAAGAATTGGTTATGGATAGCCATTTCTATGTTTGGCACAAAAGGATGAAAATTGGATTGGTTGATATGATCACCTCTTTTATTAAGGTGGTGAGGCATACATGAAATACGCATCTAGACGGGATCTCACGTACGGATCCAATCACACAAAATACAATCGGAAATCAAAGGATGAAATACGCATCTAGGGTCACGAATCAGCTGCAATATTGTAGGACTCGCACATGATCCAATTGGAAGGCATCATGTTTTGATTTTACTATGAAGTGTCGCCGTCGAGCTTCTCGCGCCCGCGCCGCTGTGGCCTTGCCGGCTCCACGCAACTCCCATCGTGCGAGCTTGTTGCATCTGCCCAAAACAACAGGGCAGCTAGTTCCGATGCAATCCATCACATGCCGCCTCCTCGAGGAAGCAGCGCCCCAGCTGCTCCGTCGTGATGCTTCGTGGCCCCAGCGCGCACAACCTCGGTGCCTCAGCTGCTCCGCCCTAGCTGCCCAGCTTCCTGCCGCCGTCCCCACATCATCGAGAACGAGAGGGATAAAGTGCGGGAGGTGACCCAGCGAAAACGTTTCGGAGGTACCCAAGGCGGAGTGGTTGCGCTCATCCGACACTTTTTGCCGGAGTAGCTCAACCACTTTTTTGGGGAATATTCTAGGAATCTGGCTATCCCTGCAACCTCTCAACCTCTAAACCAAACTTAGGGCAACCACTAAAAAAGTGGCTATCTCTAGCCAACCAGTGGATAGCCACCCAACCAAACACACCCTTACTCCCGAGCAGATCCTGTCCACCCATTTCCGATCGGACGGGTTCTCTCCCAGATTGACGACATGGCATGCAGGTAGGTCTTCGGAGTAGCAACCCTCTAAATGTTGGGCGGCCCAGAACGAGCGGACAGGCGCACTGAAATGGCCCAAAACGTTGTGGTGGCTCCTAGCTGGTTAAGTTATACTGTCTCTTAATGTCATGCACTCGTTGTGCTCATGAGTCATGACTCAACATGAGCGCCAAGGTTTGTCACTCTTCCACAATTGTAACTAGCCCAAGACTATGCACCACGGAAACACTCGATCTGTGGTCAAATTAATAGACCGTTGGCAGGTCCACGAAACAGGCTTTCGCCCCGCTATATGAATATAGCAACCCACCGATACACAAAACTCGCTGGGGCAAACAGCACAAGGTAAGCCCAAAAGAAAAAACAAACAAAGAAAAAGAAAAAACACCGACAATGGCGGATCGACGACAACAAAGGTGACTCTCCACCGCTGCGCCCTCCGGAGAAGTTCTACCACGCTCCTAGCACTCCGGAATATCGCATACCAAGCAACACCTCCAAAAAGGTGAGCGACGACGACGACACTGCTACCCGACCGGTCCCAGGGGTTATTCTAGTGCCCGTTCTAGGGCTTCCCCTAGTACTCCATGGGGGTGGTGGCACGGGTACACCCGGAGCCCTTTAGAAAGGAAGGCCACACCCATAGGCGTCGCCGCGTCGGTGTCGAGGCGACATGGATTTCTCCCGACCCCATACAACACCACATCCCCAGACGTCCCGTCGCACTCCACCAAGCTTGCTATCCACCTGCACACGCCACCACGGTCTTGCAATCACCACATCCCAGACCGTTGGCAGGTCGGGCCATGGCTCCGCTATTGACCTGTATCAATTTTTGATAAGTCGTGTATGATACCGATCAATGTTTCCGATCACCATGTAGATCTAGGGCTGTAAGTGGGCAAACCTGGGTGCCCACTTAATTTTGCTTAGTTCAAATTTAGAAGCCAATTCATACACGTTTTTATTTTCTAGCACAATTTTTTTATCCACATGGTTAGGTGGGCTAAGTGGACATGCCCACTTACAGGTCTATGTAGATCCTCTAGCCGTCGCTTTTGGGTTTCTCATCTTGGAGCACTTTCACTAGGCAGAGTAAAAAAAGGGCACTCGCGACAAAAAAAAGTCACAAAAAAGTGAAAGGTCCACTTCTAAAAAATGCTCCAAAAATGGTATGAAGAATCCCAAAAGTAATAAAATTACAAATAGGTTTTTAGATCATCTAGCGACGACTATAAACACTGAAACGAGCCAAAGCTTGCACTACTCCCATCCCTTCCTCACCAGAATCGGTAAAACCGTTGTCGACTTCGTCCTTCTACGCATGCCCGGTGCTGGCAACACTGGCGCGTGCCTTCGTCCACGACGCGTCCACGGGCTTGGCAAACCCGGCGCGACGCCTCGTCCATACCGTCTTCTTCCCCGCGCACCACTACTTCAACACCACTGCGCCTATGTCTAACTTGGCGCTCCTTGCGCCCCGCGGCTACACGGCGACTACCTCGACACCGGCTACCCCCACTCGACATCGACCTCGGCAATCCTCGCACGGCTACCTCGACCACGGCTACACCACCCTACGCTCTCGGCTACCTCGACCTCGGCACTAAGGGCTATCATCTCGCCTTGAGCTCTCATCAGCTTCCTCTATGGTCCAAGCTCCAGCGCCGTGACACCGTCCACGACGTCAGCCCACTGGATTCTACTTCGGTTTCTCTCCAGTCTGACCGTCTGCGACGCTCCTGTTGTTCGCAACGCTACCGCTACGACTGCGGGGGGGATGTTAGAGATATATTAGGTGTACGTATCTTTGGTAGTCTAGGATTTGTAATCCATCTCCTACTCTATCTCTACGAGGCTTCTTGCTCTCCAAGTTTGTACCCCAATATATACTCGCCCATGAGGCTCAATAATACATCCATCATATTCCGCCAATCTCATCCTTCTACATCGTAGAGCTTGTTTAGTAGATAGATGAAAGGGGTCGCGCTTAAATTTTGGAGGACTAGCGCATAAGAGCAGTAATCAATTAATTGTATTTTCATGCAGTGTTATTAAAGAGTAAACTTCTCATGGGGAGGCTTGTGGCTTGGTATTTCTTTTTCATGTAGCGTGCCGACTATGGCTGTTAGGGCGTATCCAATACTTATTTTCTATCCAGGCCATAAGATAGGCTCGACTTGTAAGTGTTATAGCTGATTGAAACTCTCTCCAATGTTTAAGGATACATTAGACCATAAGGTGGAGCTCACCTATAAGTTTTCTATTCTTATTTTGCCACTGAACGGGAAGCTAAAGTCGCATTTAAACTGTGTGCATGGTGCAAAGCTGTCACAAGACAATGAGATATTGAAAAACAATTCCTTATGGCCGGGTAGTACTTGTATGGCCGGGACTTTTAAGTTTTTCATGCTAAGGTCGATAGCCACAATGTTTATAGCCCGGTCTTAAGACTATTTTTATCTTATAGCCTGGTCTTAAATCTACATTGGAGACACCCTTAATCGCCTTTTCTAAAATGTGTTTTACTGAAAACATACATGCTCGAATGTTTTCTCGTTCACAAACACCATGAACATGAAACTGACAGCCGCTTCCTCACTGTCCACGCTTATCCGCGATGCATGTTTCACAACGATGCGAACAAAAAGTATAGCATCATAGATGGAGTTCAAGTAGAATACCAAACTAGACCGGAAGGTCATGCCGTCTGCAGTCTGCTGCTGCTAGTTCGTCGGCTAGGCCGCCGGCGGTAAGATCCTTTGCTCCATGTTGGGAAGGGATGCGCCACCATGGATGATGCAAAGAGTGCCCACGAGCTGGGCTCGCCAGAGCAGTTCGCAGAAACAACGCACTCTGAGGTAGGGACGGCCAAATCCCGGCAGGGATTCTCTTTTGTATTTTCGGAATTTTAGTTGAAGTTGTAAAAAAGTGTGGAACGCAAATCTAAATTCGCTTCATTTTTTTTAGTAATTCCTCACAGTCGAGATTTTAAAACTGAAATTACAAGATTTTGTGTGTGTTCTGAAAGCTGAAATCTACTGAATTTCTGGCACTTTTCTAAACATTGAATTTCTAAAACTGTAAATTTCTAAAGAAGAAATTTCTATTTGTTTGGCAAATTCTGAAAGTTGAGATTTTTGTAAGTATAAATCTCTAATCTAAAAGTACAAATGGAAGGGACCAGCCAAATGATTTTGGAAGCTCTTTTGTGTCCACTCATTACTTATCCAGTTTGCACCACACCCAACCTCTATCTGGAACATACAAGAGAGACAGCTCACCAGGAAACACAAAGGACAACTACCCGTATGGCTAAAATAAATTGGGCAGCAGTCAGATCTTATTGGAACCTCTACCAAGGAAGCCAAAAGCAATGGACAGTATGAAATTATTATCAACGCTACAAATATGTTTTTATCAACCACCACAACTTAAATACAATAATGTAACTTAAGTTATTCATTACAAGCATATTCGTCGCAAATAAGTGCAATATAATTGTACACAATTGAAATTGGTGCAAACAGATATGCAAATATACAAGAAGAGAAACTATATGACATACTCTCGTCTAAAGTAAATTATAGAACATAATACGACTCCATAGAAACGAAATGGTAATTCAGATGAATACTACTAGGAAAGACACGATTGTATGTTATTGCACATATATATTTAGCGTGGGAAAGTGATAGAGGATGACAGTTCTTGCTCTCGACTGTAGCAATGGGAGATGCCTTTCAATGCTAAATTACCAGCATTGACAACATTCCTATGTGTATTGTAGTTACTAGCCTTTGGGCATAAAAAAGGATCAATCTCTTCATCACTAGCTGGGATAATTTTATTGTTTTTTACCCTCTTAGTTCTCAGGACTTGCAACCTCATGTCTACTTCTTTCATAGTAGGTCTGTCTCTTCCTTTAAGCCTCAAGCATGCTTCCGTAATTGAGAAAATATCATCAATCTCTTCTGGGTTGGCCTCTTTGACAACCTGAGGATCCATTATTTGCATGATATCCCCTTCTTGCAATCCTTCCAAAAAATAATGGGACAGGTTTTGTTTTGCACCAGTTTCGTTGATGAAAATTGGTTTTTTTCTTGTCAAAAGTTCCACAAGTATTACTCCAAAACTATACACATCACTCTTTTCAGTTAGCTGCCCAGTATGGTAATACTCTGGATCTAGGTAACCAAATGTTCCTTGGACAATAGTCACCACATGAGTCTCATCGAGTGAAAGAGACCTTGAAGCACCAAAGTCAGAAACCTTCGTAGCGAAGCTCCCGTCCAATAGTATGTTAGAAGATTTCACGTCCCTATGGAAAATTGGTATTGCAGCAGCCGAGTGAAGATAAGCAAGTGCCCCCTGCTGCTGCTTCTAGTGCAATCCTAATGCGATCATCCCATGACAGCAAACATTTGACAGTAATGTCAGTGTGAAGAATGTCATGCAATGTACCATTAGCTATGAACTCATACACCAGTAAAGGCACCTCGGATTCGAGGCAACAACCAAATAGCTTTACCACATTGCGATGAATGATTTGAGACAAAATGGCAACCTCATTGATAAATTGATCTATCTCACTCTGCTCGACAATTTTGGATTTTTTAATAGCCACCACTCGTTGGTCAGATAGAATCCCTTTATAAACTGTACCATGCCCCCCACGACCGAGAACACGAGCAGCGTCCAAGTTGTTGGTTGCCTTCTCTACTTCCTCCAAGGAGAATATCTTTGTATTGTTTGTGGAGTTTTCATCCGAGATCAACTGCTGCAAGAGTAGGCCTTGATTTTTCTTGAAATGGGCTCGTCGGATTCTCTTCTGGATACCTTTCTTCCATTTTTTAGCGGATACTACTACACAGACCGCAAAAATTACGGAGCCAAGGCCACAACTAGTTCCAGTTGCAATACCTTCATTGAATCATCGCCCTTTGAGTCACTCTAATTTTTTTAAATTATAACTGTAATGAGGAGATTTCACTAGCTATGACTTACCCAAAAGAAGATTATGTTGCTTTGCTGATGTAACACACTGCCTTTTTATAGGATCAAACTCTTTTCTACGAGGGCAAGTTGTGCATTTGTAGCCTCCTGGAAAATTTTGACATGTCCCATTGCAGTAGTTTGACAATTTGCATTCATCGATATCTGTAGAGAAAGTCCCATTGGTTATATATTGGTGGAAAACGTATTACTATCTAGTAAAGAATTACACGTTAAATTCATATGATCTCGATGTATCAATTCAAAATCCTTTAGGGCACAATTGGATGCAAAGTACTCCCTCTGTCTTTGTATATAAGGCCACTATAAAAAAAAATACAATTTCTATATATACAAGGAAACCATCTCTTCCCAAGAAGAATTGATTATAATTCTACCTCATGTAGTGGTGCTGATTAATGTGAATGTTGCATGCAACCATAGAGAAAGATACACCACATACAATATGTTTAATTAGCACGAAACACATGAGGTTTTCCACATAGTTATTCGTGCTATTTAATAGTTGGCTTCGTTTTCTTGATATCTAGAAATTGAGATAATGGCCTTGTATACAAAAACGTAGTGAGTATTTATGTAGTAGTCCCTTCCTAAACAAACCCGGAGTATTCATTTCCCATGGAACCTGGGGTGTCCATGATCAGTGAGGATCACCTCTGCCAGGTTAATCATGTAGACATTCAAGGCGAAGGGTAGAACATGGTATGAGGGGTAAGCTTGCCCTAAAAACAACCCCTTGTCCATGCTCGGATCTGTCAAGCACTTCTTCACCCGGAAGCCTCGCCACGAAGACCCCCCGAGAACCACAATGGATTTGTTATGTTCTCGGGAACATGCTGACCCATTCTCTTGGCATGTCCCAACTGACTTGGCATAGTCATGGTAACACAACTCCATGACGCGTGAGGGCCCCTAGGGCTCGTTTCAGCAATGAAACAACATGCACACTCCTCTAGCACAACATCAAGAGAAGATAAAGACTTGGACGCCAACAATACAACCGACAAGATCGGTTTAGGCTTTAGGGTGAGATCAGCACAGGACAGGTTATCATGGTCACCAACCCTCTGTCTTCCCTGTCCGGCCATAAGGTGCCTAAATTTTGGCTCTCACCTAACCCTCGACGATCCCGCTATGAGGAAGAAAGCATGCTTCTCACGCCTCTCACCCACTCATGTTTTGAGCTCTTGGGCAATCATTCCGTCAAGGTCAGAGAGCATGCCTTTCAAGTGACCACATGTGGCTGCCCCTTGTGTATAAAAGGAGGATCATGGTCACCGAGAGGAGGAGGCGGGCAAATCAAGAACATATATATTGGAGTGAACTCTAGGCTAGTGCAAAGAAGGCTTGTCGAGATAGGGAGAGAGGTAATCTTCCCCGGCAAGGATCTGCTCTCCTTCATCTTCCTCCACTAGCTACCTGGGTACGACCATTGTAGCCACAATCTCGATACCATATATCTAGACATGAAGGAGTAGGGTATTACTCTTCCGAGCGGGCTGAATCTGGCTAAATAGCTGTGTTGTGCCTGTTTGTGAGACGATTGAAGGCCGATCTATCCCTCCTAGCGCCCTGCGACGCATCTCTAAAAATGAGCACTCCTACTTCCGGTGTTCGTGATCTAGGACACACCACTACGGTTTCGAAAAACTGTTATGCCAAACTAAGACTTAGGTCTGTGTCACGTTTTCATAAATTTTCTAAATATTTGTAGGTGTGAAAGAAACATTAGTGCACAATGAGGGGGTGATGAGGGTCAAACCTGTGCAGCCATCCTTGATGTACGGATTTCCTTGAAAGCCTGAAGAACACTTGCAACGATATCCCACAAATATTTCCCCGTGGGTGACGTTCATGCAATAGCTGAGGGAACTGCGGCATGCATACATAGTATCCTTTTGCATAGCTTTTTCACAAGTTAAATTGGTAACCGCCCAGTTTATAACAACGTTGTATTCCATAGTGAAATCAAACTGATCTTCCATAGGCACTCCATGTAGTAAGCTATTAGTATAGTCTCTCTGGATAAATATTGTCCCTTCTTCATTACCTCTGTTCACCTTGTTGCTAACAGTTAGAGTCCCATCTTCGACGGATACATCAGTCACATGAAATTGTGTATCTTCCGAGTCAAAAACTGTAAGATTACCCGATGTACAATTAAGACGAAATATTTCGTTTGCAAAACACCCTTCTTCGAGCCCAAATGGGAAGGGAACATCAATGGTTCCGCAGGATGTGGGGCAGTGTTCTTTTGGATTGGGGTTATAATCTGCTCCACGGTAGGTAGAGAGATGCAAAAAGTAAGAACAGGAGGATTAAGGCTATGTAGAAGCAAATTTTAGCTATTTTTGGAGAAAAAAGTAGGCTGAAAACACACCTTGCTTGCATCCATCTAAAATGTAAGGGTTTCCTTGAGCAGGATAACGAGGGCAGTGACACTGGTAACCACCAGACGAGGAATTCTGGCAACTGCTACCTTCGCTACAGGCATAGCTTGCGTTGTTCATTTTTGCACTTTCGCAGCTTGGTTGGTCCATGATGCTGACACTAAGGTAGGCATCATCAATATTGCTTGTATTTTTAAGACTTGAGAAAACAGCGGTTGTATTACTACTGTACTCATAATAATAAGGTGACACGAAAGCCATGATGCCAGGTTGCAACCAATCTGAATGTGATGCAGTACTGTTGGTGCTGACAAGTTTTGCTTGAAAGCCTGATAGGTCCCTTGGGAACTGGATGAGGCAGCAGCCTATTCCATTACATGGCCCCCCAATTGGTGGCTTCTTGCCGCCACATCTACTCATACAAGAACCAATTATGTCTCCCATACCATACTCGGACAAGGCGACGTCGAAATCACAACCAGCTATGACCAAAGTATTATCACTACTGATAGTAATACCTTCAGCAGGGGGCTCCCATGACATGTTGTACGTGCTTGTACCTGGCCTCGTTGTAATGTTGAAGATTATAGGGGTCGTAACTGTACCATAGTACATACCAGTGACCTGGATATTGCTGCTGCCGAAAAAAAGCTTGGGTTGCTTGGTGGAGGTGTTGCAGGTGAGATCGAAGCCTTGACGGAAGCAGCCGGATCCTATACCGAAGGGATAGGAGATGTCGACGTCACCGCACCTTGGGATGCAGTGAGACAATGAGTCGTTAGAAGGGATATGCAAGTTCCCTCCGACGGCTCCAGCGGATGCTTGTGGCGCAGCTGCCGAGAACATGATCACAAAAGACATGGCGATGAGTATCGTGCTCATCGTTGCGCTGCGCCAGTAAGCTGTGGTATTGGTGTTGGTGTTTGTGCTGTGTTGGTGTTGGGGTTCGGTGCTTTTTGTTTGGCGTAAGTTGTATGTAGACAGAGGCTACAAGTCAATTACAGTGTCAATCAAAAATGTAAATGTAGCTAGGAATTCCAGGGCGACTATTCCCATGAGATGTGATGGTCGTTGCTAACGCCAACACGACTCTCCTATGGCTGCTGCTTGCTGCTTGCTTATGGCCACATTTTTTTTTCCAACCGGGCTGTTCATAGCCACATGATAACCCAGATTCCCTCAAGAGTCCAAAACTCCAGGACTCGTGAATTGTCACATGTAGTTCCTAGTAAACGATTCATAAAATAGTCATGTTTTTTTCCACCCGGCCAGTGGTTTGTATACCAGAAACAGTGTAGGAGTAGCGTCCTATCCTATGTAGTCATAATTTAGTCAGAAATATCATATCAATCGCTATAATTCTCAAGCAAAATATCATATCAATCGCTATCTTTGTTGCCCTTTCAAAGAAGACATTCAAAACCTTGCGGCGATTCTTCAAAGCTTTGGTGACGTGACGGGCCTTTGTACTAACATTCATAAGAGCTCCGTGGTGCCTACTGCCTATCCGTTGTGCAAATATTGACATTGAGTCCATCCTTGAGGGCCTTCCGGTGTTGAGGACGTCCTTCCCTTTGCTCTACCTTGGCCTCCCTTTGTCGGTTTGGCGCCTTCGGAAGGGAGATTTCCAGCACCTCGAGGATAAATGTGCAGGTAAAGTCCCCGCTTGGAAAGGTAGATACATCACCGCGGCCGTCCGAAGCTCTCTTGTCAAGTCCGTGTTATCCTCCCAAGCCGTTTACTACTTGACGCCCCTCATCGTGCCCCCTTGCCTCATTCATAAGCTCAAAAAGATTGAGCGGGCCTTCCTGTAGTCGGCTTCTGACAAGACTTCTGGGGGCCAATGCAAGGTTAATTGGCATACGGTTTGCCGCCCAACCGCTCTTGGTGGTCTTGGATTCTTCATATCGATAAGTTTGCGAGGGCCCTCCGCTTGAGGTGGCCATAGCTCCATTGGAAGGATCCCAACAAAATTTGGGCTGGTTCGGCTAATCCTTGCACCTCCGAAGACATGACTCTTTTTTATGCGTCCACCTCTATCACCGTGGGAAATGGCTTGAAGACCCCCTTTTGGGATTCCCCTTAGCTCAATGGGAGGATCCCTTTGAGCATTGCGCCGCTAATATTTGACCTCTCTTCGAGGAAAGAGTGGACCGTCCACCATGATTTGGCCAATAATGCTTGGATTGGCAAGATTAAGATGGTGGAAGACTTCTCCATGAAACATGTTTTTCAATTCGTAGATCTTTGGTCTCAACTTCAACATGTGCACCTTATTGCTACCGTGGAGGACTCCATTGTTTGGAACCTCTCGTCAAGTGGAGATACTCGGCCAAGTCGGCTTATAAAGTGCAATTTTCTGGAGCTACCGCCGCCAACTTCAACACGTTAATTTGGAAAGCTTGGGCCCCTCGGAAGGTGAAATTCTTCGCTTGGCTTGTGATCCAAGATAGGCTTTGGACGGTGGATCATTTGTCAATGAGAGGTTGGGCAAATTGTGGTGTTTGTCCACTTTGTAAGAGATCCCCCGAGTCAGTTGAGCACCTCCTCATTCATTGTCGGTTCACGTTGAGATTGTGGGGGATGGTAAAGGATTGGCTTGGGCTCCACGCCCTAAACCTCTCCTCTTGGCCGACCCTCAACATCAAGGTGTGGTGGCACCAAATGTCCGGATTGAGCTTGCCTCATCGCAAGGCCATGGCGTCTCTTACCCTCCTCGTGACTTGGGAGACTTGGAATGACCGTAACGCACGCGTCTTCCGAAACAAGTATGCCAATCCGTTGTCCATCCTCAGCAAAATCAAGTCCGAGGCAAATCTTTGGAGGCTTGCGGGTGCTAAGCACCTTGGAGAAATTCTACCGGGAGAGTAATCCGGTTGTAATTATTTTTTCCTGTTAAACCCTTGTTCCGAACTCTCTCTTATTCAATGCATGGGGCAAAACTTTTGCCCCGTAATTGTTTTTAAAAAAAGCAAAATACCAGCTATTACGACTGTCTTGGTTCTATGATTTTTTTTGGCGATGAGTACAAGTTTTCAGTGGGGCGAATGTATACAGTACATCGTAGTAGTATGGATCATACAAAACATCTAGATAGAAACAAGTACAAAACGTTGAGATCCAATCAAAGTTTAAAATAGCGGGCCATTGCATTTAGCTTCGACGATTTCAGCGCCTACAAAAGGCTATAGCCAAGTACCGTAAAAGGGTTTTGTTAAATATTAAAAAATTCAATATTTGGACAACATATAATCGTATATATACATATATATCTTTATTCACATATGCACAACTTAATAATATAGTCTCAATAGAGGTACGAGTAAGCAGGGGTTTAAATAGCCGATATTCATAAACATGGTTTAATAGTTCTAAAATCAGGTCGGCTTGGGTCGCACTCACACCTCGTCATAGCAATTCAACAATCAGCAATAGTTGAATTAGGCTCCAAAATTGGGCTTAGCTAACAAATTTTGGGCCAAAATTTTTGGTCCCTTAGGCGGGAGATCAGTGGTCAAGGGGCTAAATCGGGGCTAACTCTATATAGCCGCGCTATTAGCAGCAATTATCCTTTTAGCCTGTGGAGACTATAGTCATAACGCGGAGCCTCTCACCATGGATCCCAACAGAAATCCAGCCAAGCCATCGACGCCTTGAAGCTCTGATTCTCCACACCCAAAGAGTTCTGCTATTTTACTGGCATCGACGACTCCACGTCACCACCCACTCTTGTATTCTGCGTGAGAAATAATGGGCCATCGCATGTCGTCTAAGCATGGCCTGGCGATCACCACTGGGTATCTGTGCATAACTTGGGATTGTATATGTGCTCAGATGATGAGAGGCTTGCGTGCCATTTCAGACCACCTCCCGGCGTTTGTATGCCAAAATGATTTCGGTGTTCCCTTTTTGTTTCTTATTATATTACGGCATGTAAGTGTTCTGACGCAAGTACAGTTTTTCTTTTGAAACGGGACAAGAGCTCTACCATTTCATAGATTAAAGAGTTGTCAATTTTGAAACGGGACAGGAGCTCCGCCAATATTTGTCAATTTTTTTAAGAAATTGTTGCAGCATTTCGTGCTTAAATCCTACAAAATGTTCTACGTTGTTCTAGATTCGAGTAATATTAGTTGTTGCGGCACCGAACATCTGAGAGGTTTTTAATTTTAACCGTTTAGAGTTTCAGTCTTAAAACCAGTGGAAATTTTACCAAGTGTGTGCTTCTTTTTGCCTTTCGAGAGCAACCTCGATTTGTCTCTTAGGGCAGCCAGAGTGTATGATAAATACCGTTGTCAAATTAAGTTTAGACTTTTGGGAACATTGTGGAGCACAATTTTGTTGGTTTCATAGCCAGATTTTTGGAAGTGGAAACATCTAAAAGATCTAATACTAAATTTATTTAAATTAATAGGAAGTAAGAGTGGGATTAGAGAGGGGTGAGCATACCATAATAGTTCATTTTGTACTTTGTACATAGTGAACCACGTAATTAGATAATTTGACATTTGTTAGTTAGAGAATTTGGCCCCAGAGCTCTGAGCGCTCTTTCCCCTTGCGGCGCTGGCCGGGGAGGGGAAACTAGTTAGGGCCCGGATCACACTCCCTTGGTCTTCGGCTCTATGGGGGGAGGGGTGCTCCCGCCTAAGGGTAACCGCTGCTTCTTCGAACTAGGGTGGTTCGAAGTTGAAGGGTTTCGAATCTGTCATACTTTCCCGCTGGTCGGGTCTCATGGGGAGTGCGGCGGGACGAGACATAGTCGACTGGTGGCACCATATGTCGGTGGGTCTATGCCTGTTCCTCCGTGGGTGGAGTGGCAACTTAGGAAAAGAGGTTTAAAATAGCAAACTGGCGCTGCTTGCCCAAATTCAGGAGCTAGACTCCAAAGTTGATCCCCTCGGGTTGGATGAGGAGGAATGGGGCTACCGCTTTCACATTGATGACCAGCTGATGTAGATCTATAAAATCGAGGAGGAGTATTGGTGGCAGCGTGGGAAGGTGCGTTAGGTTCTCCAGGGGGATGGCAATACCGCCTATTTCCATGATGTCGCTAACAGCAGAAGAAGGAAGTGCCTTATCTCGTCCTTGCAATCTCCAGGGGGGCCTATCTCAATCCCATTCTTGATCGAGCAGCATATCTACGAGGTCTACAGAGATCTGCCAGGTACAATGGCTCCTAAACACCTGAGTCTGGCATCGAACACATGGGGGTGGGGAGGGTTGTGTGTCGGATAGCGAAAATGAAAAACTGATGCTTACTAGAGTAGGGGAGCTGGAAGCTATAGTGCATGATATGAAGTCGAATACGGCACCTGGCCCCGATGGTTTTCCTGTGACCTTCTTAAAAAAAATTGGCCGTTGTGCAAGTTAGGGACCTTGCACCTGCAGAATGATTTCATGCTTGGGAGGATTGTTATGGCGCACCTTAACTTTGGGGTTCTTACCCTTATTCCGAAAGTTCCGAGGGAGAATTTCCTCGTCAGTAAGCTGGCAGCCAAGGTAGAAGTCTGAATGAGTAGACTTCTCTCCTCTGGGGGAGACTAGTGCTATCTAACTCCCGTCTTGAGGCTCTCCCTTCTTTTGCAATGGGGCTGTTACTGCTGCAGGACGGGGTTCACGCGAAGTTTGATTTCATTCGGGCCAGATTCTATTGGGAAGAATTAAACCCAAAACGTAAGAATGATATGTTAAATTGGCCGGCGATTTACCGCCCTAGGGAGACCGGGGGCTTGGGGCTGACCAACACTAAGCTCTTCAATCAAGCTCTCATGTTAAGATGGGTCTGGAAGCTCTATCAAGAGGAAGATTCAATCTGCAAAACCTTGTTGCGGGCAAAGTATCCATAAGCGAACAATATCTTTGCTAGACAAACCCAAGGGGGGGGGGGGTCGCAGTTTTGGCGTAGTCTGCACAAAATTACACACCTCTTCAAACTCGGTGCACATTTTGTGGTTCGGGACGAGACCTGGACTAGTTTCTGGCTGTATTGGCTTTTCGGGGATGGGTCATTGTCTGTTCGGTTTCCGCGGTTTTTTTCCATAGCAGACAATCCATCTCTCTCAGTGGACGAGTCCTGTGATGTGGAGCTCGATGGGGTGTGTTTTAGGCGCTCCTTTGATCCGGAGACTGCGGATTTTTGGAGAAGATTGACCCTGGAGTGGGGGACATCCTCTTGGAGGAGGGCCCAATGGCGTCCGCTAGGCATTGGAACCATCTGAGTCTTTCTCGGTGGCGTCTACATATAAGGCGTTGCCTTAGGGTGCCTATGTGGCCCATAGTAAGGGGCTCTAGGCCTCACGGATCCCTCTTATAGGGAAGAGTTTCTCTTAGCAACTTGCAACGGGACCGCCTCCCATATAGTGGCCATATTGCAGATCAGAACGTCCAGTCGGATGGGTCGTGCGCTCTATGTGGGGAAAGGGAGGATGCCACACACATTTTGTTCTCGTGTGTTTTGGCCAAGTTCGGATGGAGTGTGTTGCGTAGCTTGTTGGATACCGCTTGGGCGCCGGCGAACTTTCCCCAATTTTTTGCCATTAACCAGTCTCTTCTTGGAAAACAACGAAGAATTAGCTAGGTGCATTTTGCTGCTTTGTCTTGGTCTATTTGGCTTTCGCGTAACAATCTTGCTATTGAATTGGTTCTGCTTAAGCATCCCTCTGTGATCATCTTTAAAACCAGCATGTTTGGGTAGATGTGGGCAAGACTCGTAAAGGCGCAGGACAGAGAGGCGCTCCTTCGGCTAGGGGAAGGCCTTAAGATGATTTACAACACCATTAAGCCCACTAGGGATCCAGATAGCTAGATGGGGTTGTATTCCTTTCCGGTTTGTGGGAGGGGGGAGGGTCACTACAAGAAATATGCTGATACATGACGCTCAATTTTCGTCACTAAATCGTCACCAAATTTCATCCATGACGATCTTATGACGAAAAACAAATCGTTGAAAACCGAGCGTCAGTAATGGTTCACCACGACGATTTTGTAGGAATCGTCATGGACATCCACGACGATACAGGAACGTCATTAATCTATGACGATCCAAAATCTTCGTGAGCAATCCGGCCAGGACAGCTCAGCGCCGACGTGGCCAATCCTACGTGGCAGAATAGTGACGAAATGAAATCGTTGTGCATTAAATTTGGCCCAGTCCATTTCGTTGGTCTATGTGGGCCTAGCCCAATAACTTCGGCCTTTGCTGGTCATTTTCTAACTTGGGCCTGAGCCTTTTTTTAGCCTTTTTATTGATGGATCCAATCCATTTTGTGATCCATTTTATAATTTTTATTTTTTATTTTTCAGGAGTGTTTTTTAATCATGTAGTTTGGGCTGTGGCCTTTTAGGAGCCCATCTAACTTTTGGTCCAGTACTGTATTCAGTCCTTTTATTTTATTTAGAATTTAAATTAGGATATTGTTTGGGCCAAGAAGTGGCCTTTGTTGGTCCATTAACTTCTGGACCGAGCACACATAGTTTTCAATCCATTTTTTCATCTATAACACATAGGAAATTGAATACGACCCATGCATATACATTTATTTCAAGCAAATATTCAGGAATATGAATAACCTGCAAATTACATTCAAATAGCAGCATTTGAATAATCGGCATTACATTGACAGCTCAGAATTCAACATTTGAACAGTACATTCAACATCATAGTTCAGCAAGTGCTGCTCGGGCAGATCTTCTGTCTTTGAGCTTCTACGAATTTCTTTGGCTGGAACAACACAAGAAAACAAAACATTGAGAAGCACACAAATATTAATGTATGAATAACAGACTGCATAACTAGCTATCAGCAAGATGATCATATAGTGAAAGCGATAAAAACAGGTTACCGGTTGTTAAAGCCTAAAATATGCAAAACAAGTGAATATTTGTGTTTCTGCTATCACAAACATAAATATATATAAAGGAATGTAATTTCCAATAGAGCAAGCTAATATGCTTATCAATGCAAGCTGACAACAGATGGAAGGTACAATTTGCAGAATCTACCTATCAGTTGCAATTTGGTTATTTGCAACTAACCTAAGTATTATTTGTGCACCATGTATCGATGATACTTTAATCATAATGTATGATACAACGTCATGATGGGATGAATTGCTACCTGGGCATTTGGAGTTTGTTGAACAAGCTTCTTCAAGCACGTAACTCCCACAGGTTACCACACTAGTTCCTTCAGGTCGGCATGAGCAAGAGCAAGGTGGGGGTTAGTAGGCATGAAGGATGCCGCTGATGCGAGTCAAGCTAAGTAAAATAGCAATGGCATAACAGATTCAAGCCCAGCTTGAGTACATAACAGATTCAAGCCCAGCTTGAGTAAATAACAGGCATGATATTCATAAAATACAAATATGGTTTTAGAGTAATATGGACATGAACAGGTCTACAAACTCTGGTATAAGTTCACAGTCAAATGTAACAATCAACTTCTATGACAAATAGATCAATGAACATTCAAAGATAAATCAGCAGTACGGATCAAGACTGCATGGCACAATATCAGTACATCTACTAGCAGAAAATAAATCCCATGGTACCCAACAAGACTGTGCTACTGGACCAATAAGAGCATTGCCTTAAAGCAAAGCATGCAAAGCAGTTACATTTCTTATCACATAAACTAGGTAATACAATAGCATTTCCCTACCAGGCTATAAGATCTGCAATTGAGTCAAGAACAAGCCTACTCAAGCAAAACCCACCAGGGATAACAGTGAAAGCATAAACTATTCCCTGGAATTAGCAACCGAGCCAAAATCCTTCTCTATCTGCTGCAGCA
The DNA here is from genome assembly GCA_028641055.1 of Alopecurus myosuroides. Taxonomy (NCBI): domain Eukaryota; kingdom Viridiplantae; phylum Streptophyta; class Magnoliopsida; order Poales; family Poaceae; genus Alopecurus; species Alopecurus myosuroides. The sequence goes on along the minus strand of CM054060.1, from coordinate 440,173,993 downwards.
AGCCTCCCTCAGGTGAGCCACCGCCTTTCGGCTGCATCGATTCCAAGATAAGTAATGGTTGCAGACCTACATATCATAGGACACAAGTTGCAAACATCAGTGACATATGCAAGCATAACCACAAGACAAAACATATACTTCTTGTGTGGATATATACAAAAAATCATCATTGTATCTTGCAAGTTAATAGTTACCAGAAGAAACTATGACAATATAGCATAAAGCCAATGACACCACTCGAATTCTAATCTCACACAGATTAAATTTAGCCATAATAACAGTTCATCTAGGGAGTCCACTTAGATATAAAGTAGTGAAGTTGAATAGAAAGCAAGGTTGATATATCTCAGGATTAACTGCCCTATATCAATCCTATGAACAGAGTTGTAGAGAAGCATCACACTGAAAATCATTAACTGTTCAGGACAAACTGTATTCCTCGTTATGAATATATGAGCTCTTTATCTCCTAAAAAACTGAGTACGAATTTCATGCACTAATGTTTGCACCCCAAAAGGCCCTGCAATATTAAGTTCCATGCACTGAATTATGGGTACATTTGAACAAAATTTTGCAAATATCAGTTCATTTTGCCTTCACGCCTACAGTAGGTATATTCTTTTACGTTACTGTCAGCACCGCATATCATATTGAAAGTAATATGGATTGATAAAATTCGACCAATTGACTCAGTATTTTGAGCCCACCCTCGATTTTGAATACCGGAAACAATCACACCACATACATAGACAACAAACTTCATAATACGTAGAGTAATATACTAGAACCATACTCAAACCCTACTTGAGTAAACAAAACCTAGCAGAAAGAACACAATGTGTAAAAATAGCACCATGATGATAGAAGAAAGAACACCAGGCCAGGCAACTTCAATCTGCTACTTTAACAAGATCACTGAAGTCGTGTCCTGAAGCAGAGAACAACACAAGGCACAACACTATCATGATATCCAGAACTTGTTGCATCAAACTTGTTGCAACTGACAGTAATCCGGAAAATACTAAACCACCTCTATATCTCTAGCGATGAACCATCATATTCACCGACCAACAACAGCTTAGTAAAGGAAGACAACTTAAAGGAGACCTGCAGATTTAGCAGGCCTGAAGATCTGCCATCCAGAACTACAAGGTCAGAGAGGAGGAGGGGAGACGGTTTATACCTGTACGTTGGGACGCTCCTCTGCCCTGGCGTCTACGCAGGATGGGCGCGCCGGAGACCGGTCGCTGCCAGGACCGCGAGCACGACAATCGGAAGCACGGATCCTCCGTCGTGGCCGAACCCGTACGCGCGGAGCACCTGGTCGTCGGCGAAGGTGAGCGCGTGGCGCATCCTGTCGGCGCAGCTCTGATTGGAGTAGATCTCGTTGGGCTTGCCGCCGCAGGGCTGGCACCCCGTGAAGTGCGTCACGAACGGCCGCCGCCACCCGGTCTGCCCGCCGCCCGCCGGGCCCGGGACGGTCCTCTTCACCGCCGCGTTCCTCAGCGCCGCGATGCCATCTAACCGGTCCACGATCTCGGTCTAAACTCTCGGTGTGGGATCTGGGGATCTGGCTCGATGCGCTCTCGGTGTGGGCTGAGAGGAGTGGGAGGCTGCGGCGGCTAAAGGGAAGGAAGGGCTGAGAGGAGTGGGATCTAGCATGATGGCCTGCTTCCTGCTGCTGGCCGTCGTTCTCCCCCACGGATCGGAGCACCGCTCCTCGGGGGCGCCCCGGTAGATGTGCCTCATGTTGAGCGTTGAGGGCGACAGAGAGGCTGGCCGAGCGAGTGAGGTTACGGTCATAGGAGTAGGAGAGAAGATGCGGCCGGAGGGGAGATGGGCTGGGTGTTGGATGAAGGTAGGCGGCAGTGGCAGGGCGAGGGAAGGGTTTGACCGTGTGCTAGGGTTTGACCGTGTGCTTTTATCTCACAGGGTAAAGACATAGACGGCTGCAATCGTCCAGGGAGATCATATGACCCAAACACTCCGCGGAGATGCGGCCGTAGAAGCGAAAGGTAGCCTAGACCGAGATTCTCACCCACATAGACGATGACAGGTGGGTCCAAAATCAGTAAAAAAAATCTGAAGGTGAATTTATAATTTTCAAAAAATCCGAAAAATCGTATTTAACATAATATGGATAATAGGAATAAATATTTTGTGCCTCCAAATGCATTTGAAGGTGAATTTACAAAATAAAATTTATATTTGGAGATTATTCGGTAGTTGGGATTATGATGGAATGTGTTGTGCGGCTTTGAACGGTGAATCTTGTCCCCGCACTTTCGCCCATCGTGAATATCTCTCCTCTATCTCACGGGGATATAAAACCTAGTATCCACAAAAAGTAATAAACTTTGAATATGACAATTTGGTGGAAAATATGTTCACAGAAATGAGCTATCTCGTACGAAGATTCATGGCTTTCGGGCGAAATGACAGATGTTTTGGCCACATCCATGGTATAGTTTGTTTAAATGTTACCATATTTCACACAAAGATGCATATTGGTACAACTAACAATGTTCACGAAGAAACTTATATTTTTCGTTGAATAAAAATACAATTTTCCATCTCCGGAGTGTCAAAACTGGGTTTTTTTGTGAAGCACATACACAAAATATGTTGCAAAAATGTACAAAGTAAAATTCTAAATATATTATGTCATATTTTATCTACAAATAACAGACTTACAACCTCTCAATATCTCAAAATACACCTCTTTCGAAAAAGACAAATTTCTGCCGATTCCGCTGAAACCTGGCCAAATTTGAACTACAAGTGCCTCATATGTTGCTCATGATTTTTTGAAAAAATCATTTTTAGATACAAAACTACCTATTTCAATAGAGATGTACCAAGAGTTCATCAAGATTCAACACCTACGTATGAACGGTCATGTCCCCTGTTTTGACCGTTTTCCGAAACTGGCTTTAAAATTCCAGAAATTTCAAAAAAATCGAAACGATGCAAGATCTTCGCGTTGTGTTGTTATATATGTCCTAATATCCACCAAAAATAATAAACTTTGAATACGACAATTTGGTGGGAAATGTGTTCACAGAAATGAGCTATCTCGTACGAAGATTCATGGCTTTCGGGCGAAATGACGGATGTTTTGGCCACATCCATGCTATAGTTTTTTTAAATGTGACCATATTCCACACAAATATGCATATTGGTACAACTAACAATGTTCACGAAGAAACTTTTATTTTTCGTTGAATAAAAATACCATTTTTCATCTCCGGAGTGTCAAAACTGGGTTTTTTTGTGAAGCACATACACAAAATATGTTGCAAAAATGTAAAAAGTAAAATTCTAAATATATTATGTCATATTTTATCTACAAATAACAAACTTACTACCTATAAATAGCTTTTAATACACCTCTTTCGAAAAAGACAAATTTCTGCCGATTCCGCTGAAACCGGCCCAAATTTGAACTACAGGTGCCTCATATGTTGCTCATGATTTTTTGAAAAAATCATTTTTAGATACACAACTACCTATTTCAATAGAGATGTACCAAGAGTTCATCAAGATTAAACACCTAGGTATGAACGGTCATGTCCCCCGTTTTGACCGTTTTCAGAAACCGGCTTTCAAAATTCCAGAAAATTCAAAAAAATCGAAACGGTGCAAGATCTTCGCGTGGTGTTTTTATATATGTCCTAGTATCCACATAAAATAATAAAATTTGAATACGACAATTTGGTGGGAAATGTGTTCACAGAAATGAGCTATCTCGTACGAAGATTCATGGCTTTCGGGCGAAATGACGGATGTTTTGGCCACATCCATGGCATAGTTTGTTCAAATGTGACCATATTCCACATAAAGATGCATATTGGTTCAACTAACAATGTTCACGAAGAAACTTTTATTTTTCGTTGAATAAAAATACCATTTCCATCTCCGGAGTGTCAAAACTGGGTTTTTTTGTGGAGCACATACACAAAATATGTTGCAAAAATGTACAAAGTAAAATTCTAAATATACTATGTCATATTTTATCTACAAATAACAAACTACCTCTCAATATCTCAAAATACACCTCTTTCGAAAAAGACAAATTTCTGCCGATTCCGCCGAAACCGGGCCAAATTTGAACTACAGGTGCCTCATATGTTGCTCATGATTTTTTGAAAAAATCATTTTTATATACACAACTACCTATTTCAATAGATATGTACCAAGAGTTAATCAAGATTCAACACCTAGGTATGAACGGTCATGTCCCCTGTTTTGACCGTTTTACGAAACCGGCTTTCAAAATTCCAGAAAATTCAAAAAAAATCGAAGCGATGCAAGATCTTCGCGTGGTGTTGTTATATATGTCCTAGTATCCACCAAAAATAATAAACTTTGAATACGACAATTTGGTGGGAAATGTGTTCACAGAAATGAGCTATCTCGTACGAAGATTCATGGCTTTCGGGCGAAATGACGGATGTTTTGGCCATATCCATGGCATAGTTTGTTTAAATGTGACCATATTTCACACAAAGATGCATATTGGTACAACTAACAATGTTCACGAAGAAACTTTTATTTTTCGTTGAATAAAAATACCATTTCTCATCTCCGGAGTGTCAAAACTAGGTTTTTTTGTGAAGCACATACACAAAATATGTTGCAAAAATGTACAAAGTAAAATTCTAAATATATTATGTCATATTTTATCTACAAATAACAAACTTACTACCTCTAAATAGCTTTTAATACACCTCTTTCGAAAAAGACAAATTTCTGCCGATTCCGCTGAAACCGGGCCAAATTTGAACTACAGGTGCCTCATACGTTGCTCGTGATTTTTTGAAAAAATCATTTTTAGATACACAACTACCTATTTCAATAGAGATGTACCAAGATTTCATCAAGATTCAACGCCTAGGTATGAACGGTCATGTCCCCCGTTTTGACCGTTTTCCGAAACCGGATTTCAAAATCTCTTAAAGTCTCGAGCAGTCTATGCCCATGGACATGATTGTTTATTTTTTTTTCAGAAAAACGGTTTCAAATGGTGTATAATTAATATGAGTTAATTTTATAAAATTTTCAAAACTGATTTTGATCAATTTAGAGGCTAAATTCAAATTATAGAAATGAAAAGAAAAAAAAACTGAAAAAAAAGACTACCGAGCTGCCCAGCCTGCTAAGATCGCGCGCGCAAGAGCTCACTCCGAGGCTTTGTTTTGGCCCGTGCAATTGTGCGGTAGCCATGGCCCTCCAAAAGAAATGGTGGCCCATTCGACCATGGCCCAATTTCACGTAAAGCATCATGTCAAGTCGCGTTTTCGCACTGCTTTTGCATCAAGTTTCCGGTGGCCTAGTGGTGTTTGGCTTTGCGCGGGAGACCCGTGGGTTGCGGGTTCGAAACCTGGCGGAGGCATTTTTTGCTCCTTTTCTTCCTAATTAAGCAGGACACGTTGGGGTTTCAAAAAAAAAAAAGCAGGGCACGTTGGTTGGATGGGGTCCCACATGTTAGGACCCTTGGTCCAGGATGTTGCGGGTCTCACCTGTCATGGGCATGTGTGACATGTGGGGTTGCAGAAGTGGCACGTAGGCAAAAACAGAAATGCCACGTAGGCAAAAACAGAAATTCCACGTAGGCGAAATCACGATGTGGCCATCTACTAGACACGACACATAGGCAGATTGAAAAAAACAGAAATGCCACGTAGGCGAAGTAGGCATTTTTTGCTCCTTTTCTTCCTAATTAAGCAGGTTACGTTGGGGTTTCAAAAAAAAAAAGCAGGACACGTTGGTTGGATGGGGTCCCACATGTTAGGACCCTTGGTCCAGGATGTTGCGGGTCTCACCTGTCATGGGCATGTGTGACATGTGGGGTTGCAGAAGTGGCACGTAGGCAAAAACAGAAATGCCACGTAGGCAGAAACAGAAATGCCACGTAGGCGAAATCACGATGTGGCCATCTAGTAGACACGACACATAGGCAGATTGAAAAAAACAGAAATGCCACGTAGGCGAAGTAGGCGGATTTGACGATGAAAATAGGAAAAAAAAGTTCTAATCGTTCATGACGTTTCTGAATTATAAAATTACGACGTTTTTAGCCAAATCGTCGTGAAAATTGTGGGTTTTCACACCCTCTAACGGCTTACAACGATATGGCACAAAACCGTCATAACTTTATGACGATTTCATACATCGTCATTGCGAGAACGTCATGTATCAACACATTTCTTGTAGTGGGTGCCGGCCCCGTGGATGTTTGTTGTCGTTGGTGTGTTTTTTTTCTCGGCGAAGCTGTATGCGTCAGCATTTGTTTGGTGTCGAACTTATTTGTGCTGCATGTTGCTTTGTTAAGTTAAAGCAGGGCATTTAAAATGTCTACTGTCTAAAAAAAATCTAACACAAAAATTTAACACTAATGTTAAATAAATCTATGTGACAAATTTGACTTGACAACACTGTGGATGCTATTATCATTTTTTACTTGTAACCTGTTGACCCCTTTTTATGTTGTTGGCTGCTGTCCCCAGACTAATCAAGAAAGAATTAATCTTATCATAGATCTAGAGTTGACAAAGCGGTTGTTTTGGATGTTCAAAAATGTCGGCTTTTGCTGTTTCTACAAAAGTTCTAGTCACTCATGTATTTTTAATCCTTTGCCTACCTTAGTTTTATTAGTTATTTTTTTCGACGAGTCTGCAATTGCATAAAAATTAGTACTCCATCCGTCTCGTATTATTTGTCTCAAAATTGGACAAAATTAGATGTATCTAACACTAAAATATGTCTAGATACATCTACTTTTGTCCAACTTCGAGACAATTAATATGAGATGGAGGGAGTACATGTTTAGTCCGTTGTTTTACAAAACAGATTCTGTCATTTTTTTAATTGAAAAGGTAGAACTATAGATTTACTTTGAAGATATGGACAATAGATATGATTGTATTTTCAGAGTGCTTCGGCGAATCATGTGTTTGAAAACATTTATAATACCGGTAATCGTGTTGTATGATATTTATCCACACAAGTATTTCAGGGAAGCGCCACGGGTGCCTGGAAATGGAAAAGTAGAGTATGGTAGTACAAGGATGAAAAGGGAGCAGGAATCGCTAAGGTGAAAGTGAGCCGGCCTCCTGGGTCAGCACGAGAGTGCGATTGATGTACCAATTAGCATATACAATAATAAGCAACACCTTGATTATCTAACGAAATCAAAGCAGTCCTAGCAGTCCTAGCCTCCTAGGTAGTAAGAAAATTTTACTGAAAAAATAGGATTGCATTATTGCATAATACGGTACTGGCACAACAGGAAAAAAGGGTACATATTCCATACCACTTGCGAGTTTCAGTTTACTTTAAGGGTATCTTAAATCTCAGCTAGGTGATATCAGCAAAAATCTGTACAGCAAAAATCAGTTGTTGGGCTTTGTCACTTGTCTCGTTGTGGTTTCTTGTGGGCTTTTCCCTGGTTTTGGGCTCGTCCTTGCTGTTGTTGTTGTTTGCTGGCTTCTGAATTTTTGTTGGTTGTTGTTGATGAAGAAGAAAGGTAGTAGTCACAAAAATGCACAGAACGCCCTAGAAACTGAAAGAACCACAAAAGACAAGTCGTTGCAACAATGAGTATACGTACATTTACAATTCTTTACAGGGTAAGTGGGCCTCGTGCGGCTACTATGCTGCCTCCTTCACAGAAGTGGGCTCCAGCATATGGCGTGTCCATCCATCCAACCAAGGCTACGTCGGCCCCAATGGCAAGGAAGAAAATAAGAGTTACTTAAGAAATTCCATACTCGTGCTTGTTGTAGCGCGGGGAAAATAAGCATTTCAACTTATGTATAAATTCTCCTGACTACGAAATCGAATTTTCAACACTTCATGTCGAGACATCGTAGTAGACGGGGGTGCCATGAGACTACCGATAGAGAAGTGGGGGGACGTGATCGTATGATGAACAATGACACAGGGTTTTACCCAGGTTCGGTACGACGCAGTAATGCGGCGTTCCTACTCCTGCAATCTCACTATTCAGGGCTAAAGCCTTAGTATACAGAATACAATGTGAGGTTAGGTTTAGCTACTCGACAAGGATCCACCTCTTGGCGAGTTAGCCTCTAGCTTCTAGTCTATCTTTATTATCTCCCGTCCGGCTTTATATAATAGCCGGGTTAAGACTTACAGAGAAGAAAACCTAGAAGGCTACGGTATGTGCTATCTTGGAAAGTAAGGAAATCACCTTCTACTCCAAGCCGGACCACGTGGGCCGTGATCCGGGTTCTTCTAGAATCCGACTTCTGTGCATCAGCTTACTGAGCCGCCCAATGGACCGTACCCCGTTACCATTCAGGCCACCCTGGTAATCCGGCACTTTAGACTACCATCTGATATACCCCTAATTGGTATATATCCGACAGTAGCCCCCAAGAAGGATTAAGACTTCGATTCGCCGTCTTTCGTCAGACACGCATTCTTTCCGAGAAATACTGGCTTTCTGTCTTGATTCTTCTTTTCCTTTAAGCAATGCCATAACGCAAAACTCGGATTTCGGAAAGTCCGGCTTTTCTCCCACGAACCTTCGTGGAGAAGGAACTTCATACGTCAGCGCTTTAATCATGCTGACGTCAGGGACGTTTGGGTTTCGAGCGGGAAACCCTGAAACGTATCTCTGACAGATTCTCGTGGGAAACGAGGAGATAGCAATAATCACCCGTCGTTTTATTTCCCGGAATTTCCGGCGAGTGACACGTGTTGATCATCCAACGTTCAAAAGAGCCGTTAGCACGTATCGCGACGGATTTCCGGCTATAAATAGCCGTCTCCATCCCCTCCGGCAAACCTTCTGGTTCCCAGTTCTCATCGCCTCACGCACTCAGCGCCCAAACACTGTGAGCAGAGCAAGACCCAAACGCACGCTCGCACCAGCGCCGTTCGCGACCTCGCCGGAGTGCACGGATCCTTCATCGCGCCTCCCAAGAATGGCGTCTCCGAACGCTTCCCCGTCTCGCTCCGTCGCGGCAGAGATAGACGACATCATCAACACCATGGATCCCATGGTGGATTCGCCTCTCCGTGCCACCGGCGACGAGCCGGAGAAAACTACCGTCGGCCACGCTAGCGAGGATCCACCTCTCGCTACCACGAATCTGGCCGCGTTCTCCTCCGCGCCGTCTCCGCCGTTCGCGCCCGAGACAGCGGAGGAAAAGATACTTCTCGTCGGAGAAGAGCTCGCGCCCGCGTATGCCGCTGCGTCCGCCGCCGCCGGGGCGGAAGACGAAGGGAAAATGCCGGCAACTGGATCCAGAGCAGCATTCCTCCCTCCCATCTTCCGACAATGGAGAAGGAGGGGCTATTGGTGAAAGGCAAATGGCGGAGCCCGGAAGACGAGTCCGAGCCATTGCCCAAAGACGGGGAACGCGTTCTCCTTACCTCCCACATCGCCGGAGGTATGGGACTCCTGCCTTCAGCCTTTTTCCTTGAAGTTCTCAACCATTATGGTGTTCAGCCCCCACAATCTTCCACCAAACTCCATCATATATCTAGCTGGCTTCCAAGCCCTTTTCGAGGGGTATTTAGGAATAGCACCTAGATTAGACTTTTGGCAATATTGCTTCGGAGTGAAGCGGAACCCTACAGAGGGCGTTCTTCCCATCTGCGGGACCATTTCTTTCACTCTTCGGAGATTTAGGGAAGATTGGTACCCAAAGATAAAAACATCAGAATCCGTCAAGTTTTGGACGGGTTCTTTCTTTACCATCACGACATCCCGTTCCCCGGAAAAGACAACGGGGTTCCTCCATTCATCAATTCCGCCGCCGTTCCTCAAGACAGTTGGGCAGTCGAAGCAGTGCAGACCTTGCCGGATGATTTGTTGAAAATCAAACGGCGCATCGCCAAACTTACCTCCTCACAACCTCCTCTGACCGGAACAGACACAATTTTGTGTTGGTTCGGTCGTCGTATTCAACCTTTTGCCTTTCGCTCCCGACTTCTTTGTGAATACGAAGGTCCGGAAGACGAAATGAGAGGGACAGACAAAGCCTTTACAAAAAGGACTTCAAGAAGCGAGTCAACCAATTGGTTGCTACTCGTGATTAGTATGAGGCAAGTTTGGGGATGTATCACGAGGAAAACCCGGTCCCTAAGGTACTTTACTTTTCCCTGATTTGGTATTTTCTCGGATCTTTATCTTTCCCGGATTTCTCTAACTTAGTCGGATCTTTTGCCATTTCCATAGTTCGATGCTCTTGCGGAAATAGATCTTGCATCCGACGCTGAGCTTTACGAATTGCACGCCAACTTTTATGGCGGTCGGAAGCGCAAGAGGCAAGTAATCACGGAAGAAGTGATAAATCTTGACGAAATTCCCATCGCCGCGTCCAGGTATTTTTCTGGGATTTTCAATCTCCCATTCCATTTTGGTTCTTCGAGGTATTTACTTCTCGGATTCTTCCTTCGTCCTTTCCTTTTTTTCAGCCTTGCGCCAGTTTCTTTGAAAACAAAGAAACTGAAAAAGCATAAAGCTACCGTTGGCAAAGGAATGCCGTCTCCAGCTGCAGCTCCTCCTACTCCAGTAACTCTTGGTGGGGAGGATAAGACCGCGAACCCGGAGGAACAATTCCGGCCAACCAACCAGCTTATTGCATCCAACGTGGATGTGAGGGAAAGGGCGGAGCCGGAGATGTCCGGCCCTTCTCGGACATCTGAAGAAGAAGAGCCCATCCCTAGTTTTGACAAGGACTTACAGGTAAAGGAAGAACCTTTTGATGATCTCGGATACATTCGTCCGGCAGCTAAGAAGTTCTTCGCTCCTGCTCCCTTGATCCGTCCTTGGCCACAAGGCGGACTAATCGTCCGAAATAACTTCGTATTTTCGCCTCGTCGGGTCATTCAAGATAGCATGCACCATGTTGGAATTCTTTTTGCTGAGCACACAAAAGAATTCACTGATAACTTGTCAGGTTTACAGCGGATGAGCCAGGTAATATCTCTAGCCACAAAGCAATAAGTCAAATGCATGCTTTTAACTTAATGCTTTCATCCTTATTATGCTTGATGCTAACTTACGCATTATGTTTCATTTCCGTGTTTCAGCAAACCGCTGAAAGTATAAACCTGGAAGTTTTTGGTAAACTTACCGTCAAGAATAAGGAGGTTAGAAGCCTTCTTTCTATTCTTGACGTTAAGGAAGCGAAGCTGGCATCATCTCAGCATCAGCTGGAAGAAACGATAGGTATTTTATTTCTCCGTGGTTCCATTTTTATGCCTTTTTTCCGAGTTTTTCTAACTCGGTATTTTTACTTGCTTTTCAGCTGCTTTGGCTAAAGCCAAGAAAATTGCTGAAGATGCCGGCAATGCCGAGAACCTCCGCCGGGAGAACATGGACCTTCATAAGGACCTTATGAGGATTCAGAAAGAACTGGAGGCCAGCCAGCTGGCTGTTGGCATTGCTCAATCCAATGCCTCCAACCAAGCTGAGAAGGACAAATCAACTATCCGAGACCTGGAGAATGCTTTGACCCTTCGTCTGGAGGAAGGTTCTGAGATAGATAAGATCCTCGGTAAGTTTTCTACTTTTACCGGAGATTTTCAACGTTTTACAATATTTCCCTGCTTTCTTCATAACCCTTTGGTTATTTGTCTAAAAAACAGGAGACGGCCCAGCTCTTACTCGGATTGAAAAAATCCGAGCCTTCGGGAAGGTCTTCACCGCGCTCAAGGCTGCGGGGATGTTGCTCATCAACAAGTTCCTTCCCGCAAAGACTAGGGAGTTCTCGGAAGTTGAGGAACTTCCGGGAGCTATCGTGGAGGTGGCGGAGTCCAAGGAATCCACCTTGCGCTCCGCGGCATGGGGTGGTGCACGCATGGCTCTAGGCCTCATGCGTATGCACTACCCCTCTGCCAAATCTTGGCGCGTGGCGTCCGGCATCCCGCAAGGGTATACGGAAGCCCAGCGGACCAATATCTTTGACGAGATCAAAGGTCACGCAACAAAGATTGCTTCCATGGTCAACGTCTCGATCTTCTACCTGGAGGAGGAAATTCCGAAAACTCTAGAGGAATCCTCCAGCGAAGATGACTCGGATGCTTGAAGGAGAAATCCGGGTCCTGGGTAGATAGAAAATAGGAGCATTACCGAACTTATGTTGTAAACATTATTGTAATGCTTCTATTCTTTTGAATGAACAAGTACTCCGCCATTTGCAGTTAATGTTATATAACTATTTTGCAAGTTTTTTCGGGTTATTATTCCTTTATCTTCTAAATTCTCTGGTTTTTTATGCTTTAACTGTCCTTAGTGCTTGAAATGGCTCGATAACATTTTAATCTTCATGCCGAGTGACTGGGTATGACCGATCAGTCTAAAACTCGGAAACATGGATCAAGCTAAAGGGATTTTTGCTTACTAGCTCCAGTGACCCAGCACAAAAACAATCAGATAATATTTAGAGAATAGCTAAGGAATTTTTGTTTGAAACTCAGGAACGCAGGCACAATCTGGGTTTCCTTAAGCCTTTTTGAGGCTGAAAATCGTTCAGTTTTTTAACACCGAGCACGCAGGCACAATTCGGGTTAACATTGAGTATTTTGAAAGATCATTGGGAAATAGATAAGCCGGAAGATATGCTTTATACTATAATAAACATGTAAAACATAGAAGTATGGATTCCGACAACTTTATTTCATGATCTCAAAGATGTTTACATAGAAATTGAACTAAGTATAGAAGGGACGTAACTGCTGGATACTCTAGGGCCTCTTTGTCTCTCCTAGTTCATCATCTATCTTTCTCTTTCTTTTGCGATTCGGCTTCTCGGGATGATCTTCCGTGTCTCGAATGTCTACAAGATAGTATGATCCATTTTTCATAGCTTTGCTGATGACGAATGGTCCTTCCCATACTGGGGCCAATTTGTGCTTTTGCTGTACCAATCTTAGCACTAGGTCACCTTCTTTAAAAGAACGATGCCTGATTTTCCGACTATGATAGCGTCGTAACCTTGCTGATAAATGGCGGATCTTTGAAGCACAAGCTCTCGTTCCTCTTCTAAGAGATCGACGGCATCCTGTCGTGCGCTTTCGGCATCCGAGTAATCGAAATCCTGCACTCTTGGGCTGTCATGGATCATGTCCGTTGGGAAAATTGCTTCCGCACCATAAACTAGGAGAAACGGGGTTTGCCCTGTTGACCTATTTGGCGTCGTTCGAATGCTCCAAAGCACGGAGGGTAACTCTTCCACCCATGCTCCAGCTGCTCTATGAAGAGGAGATTCGAGTCTTGGGCGTATTCCTTGCAGGATTGAGCTATTCATTCTTTCAACCTGCCCATTGGATTGCGGGTGTGCCACAGATGCGAGATCTAGGCGAATTCCCGTTTGTCGGCAATATTTTGGCAACTCTCCAATGGATAAATTTGTCCCGTTGTCAGTTATTATGCTGTGTGAGCTATTCATTCTTTCAACCTGCCCATTGGATTGCGGGTGTGCCACAGATGCGAGATCTAGGCGAATTCCCGTTTGTCGGCAATATTTTGGCAACTCTCCAATGGATAAATTTGTCCCGTTGTCAGTTATTATGCTGTGTGGAACGCCATATCTCATGACTACGTCAATAATGAAATTTCTGGCAGTTACACCGTCAAATTTTTTGATGGGTTTCGCCTCCACCCACTTGGTATATTTATCCACTGCAACGAGTAGATGTGTAAGTCCGCCTCTTGTAGTTTGGAATGGTCCCATCATATATATCTAGCCCCCAGACCACGAACGGCCATGTAATAGGGATAGTTTTGAGTGCTTGGGCTGGCATATTTGTCTGCTTGGCGTAATACTGACATCCAGCACATGTGTTCACTATGTGCTCAGCATCTGTCTTGGTTGTTAGCCAGAAAAACCCTGCGCGGAATACTTTTTTGACTATGCTTTTTGATTGAGCATGATATCCGCAATATCCGGCATGGATTTATTGCAGGATTTCTCGTCCTTCTTCCGGCGAAATACATCGCAGAAAAATTCCGGTAGTGCTGCGTTTATACAGGCAATCGTTGATTACCGTGTATCCTTTGCATCGACGCTGTATCTGTCTTTGCAAGACTTCGTATGCTCCATCCGGGTACTTCTGATCAACTAAGAAGTTTAAATATGGAATTGTCCATTCCGGGTTAACGAACATGACTTCAATTGACTCTGAAACCAGAGGATAGTCGACATCTCCACCTTTTATCGATGGTTCGTACAAATGCTGGACAAACACACCTGGTGGTAGGATTTTCACCCTTTCTGATCCCATGCGGGCTAATGCGTCCGCGTTCCAATTTTCCTCCCTTTTGACGTGAAGCACTTCAAATCCTAGGAAGCAGATTGCAAACTCGTCCACCGTTCTCCGATATTCGGCCAAGATGGGACTTTTGGCGTCCCAGGTTTGGTTGAGCTGGTGCTGTACCAAATCTGAGTCGCCATAGCATAAGATGTGTTTAAGACCTATTTCTTTTGCGATATGCAAGCCATCAAGCAGAGCTTCGTATTCTGCCACATTATTACTGGCATTGAAGTGCATTTGTAATACATACTCCATTGTGTCTCCTTTAGGGGATTTTAGGACTACACCAGCTCATGCGCCTTTTTTCATCATAGATCCGTCAAAGTGCATGATCTAGTATTCTAACTCCGGCATTGGTGTGTTTTCCATTTGTTCTGTCCAATCGGCGACAAAATCTGCCAACACCTGAGATTTTATTGCCGTCCGGGGTTGATACTTAATGTCGAATGCTGCTAGCTCGATGCCCTATTTGGCTACTCGGCATGTTGCCTCAGCATTGTTTATTATATCGCCTAGTGGTGCTTTACATATCACTATTATGGAATGTCCTTGGAAGTAATGACGAAGTTTCCGAGATGCGAAAAACACGCCATATGCCAGTTTTGGATAGTGTGGGTACCTTTGTTTAGACTCGGAGAAAACTTCACTTACATATTATACCGGATGCTGATCTGGTATGCTTTGTTCGCCTTTCCGCCTTTCCACAACTATTACTGCGCTGATAACCCGGTTTGTAGCCGTGAGGTACAATAACATGGGTTCTTCGTCTTTTGGGGACGCCAAAATCGGAGCTTTCATCAAAGTTTCTATCAACTGGGTTAATGCTGCATCTGCTTCTTCTGTCCACTCGAACTTGTCGGATTTCTTCAACAATTTGTAAAGTGGCAGAGCTTTGTCCCCTAGCCGGCTGATGAACCTGCTAACGGCTGCTACAGAACCCGTCAATCTTTGCACATCTTTTACGCACGTGGGCTTGGAGATGTTTAAGATTGCTTTGATCTTTTCTGGGTTTACTTCTATTCCTCTATGAGAAACAATGAAACCCAGAAGTTTTCCTGAGGGAACCCCGAATACGCAATTTAATGAATTCAACTTCATCTCATAAGTGCGCAAATTTTCGAAGGTTTCTCGCAAATCTTCAAGGAGTGTGTCTTTTTCCTTGGAAACGACAGCAATGTCGTCCACGTAAACATGGACGTTTTTGCCAATCTGACTATGCAAACATCGTTGCATGCAACGCTGGTAGGTTGCACTGGCGTTCTTCAGGCCAAATGGCATGGTTATGTAATAGTACGTCCCATAGGGGGTTATGAAGGAATTTTTGATTTGATCTTCTTCCTTCATGCGTATTTGATGATACCCGGAATATGCATCCAAAAAGCATAAAAGCTCAGAGCCAGCAGTGGCGTCTATTATTTGATCGATTCACGGTAACGCAAATTTATCTTTTGGACACAATTTGCTCAAGCCAGTATAATCTATACACATCCTAAGGACGGTACTGTCTTTCTTCGGGACTAATACTGGGTTTGCAGACCATTCAGTATGTATGACTTCCCGGATAAAATCAGCTGCCAAAAGCCGGATGATCTCCTTGCCAATAGCCTTCCGTCTTCTTCCATCAAATCGACGGAAACCTTGTTTGACGGGTTTAGATCCTGGAATCACCTTAAGTTGATGCTCAGCAAGTTCCCTGGGTACGCCTGGCATGTCCGCTCGACACCATGCAAAAATGTCCCAGTTCTCACGGAGGAACTTCATGAGCTCGCTTTCCTATTTGTCGGTCATCCCAGTTCCTACTACGACAAACTTTGTCGGATCTTTAGGATCTAGGATTACCTGTCTTGTATTCTCGGAAGCTTTGAAGCTATCTGCTGGCTTCCGGCTTTCGTTTCCTGCCGGCATTTCTGTCGGCGATACTTCTTTGGCCAGCTCTTTCATTTCTTCCTTTGCTATCAGTTTTTCTGCGCAAAGGGCATTTTCTTTTTCTAGCTCGTTTTCCAACTTGAAGTCTCCCGTTATGGTGATTACTCCTCATTTTGGCCCTGGCATCTTCAGCTTGTTATAAATATAACATGAGCTTGCCATAAATTTGGCGAAAGCTGGACGTCCGAGTATTGCGTGATACACGCTTTTGAACGGCACAACCTCGAAGGATACTTTTTCCTGACGGAAGTGATCTTTCTCTCCGAAGGTTACATCTAGGGAAATTTCTCCTAGGGATCGTGCTTGTTTGCCAGGAACGATGCCGTGAAAACGTATGTTGCTATGATTGAGCCGGGTCTCGGAGATTCGCAGATGCTTCAGTGTATCCAGGTACATTATGTTAATGATGGATCCTCCATCCATCAACACTCTTTTTAGCCTAGTGTTTTGAACAATAGGACTTGCAATTAGAGCTTGCGTGCCGGGTTCTGGGATATTTCCGGGATGATCATACTGATCCCAGGTAATTGGTGTATTTGAGTACTTCAAAAATTTCGGGGTTGTAGGGACAACCGCGTTTATTTCTCGAAGTGTTCTCTTTGCCACCTTTGCTGAGGGAGTTGCCAGGAAAGTTAGGTTGCATTCTCCGTCAACTCTCGGAAACTTAGGCTCGCCTTTTCGCTGTTGTTCCTGGATTTTTTCGTTAGTGTCCGATTCACTGTCTTCTTTTTCAGCTTCTGGCTTTTGCTTGGAGAATTTCCTCTTGGAGTTCTTCCCTTTGCTTCCGGATCCTGCACTGCCTTTCATATGCTTGTTCAGCCGGCATTGTGCGTTAGTGTGGGTGGGTTTCCCGAATTGCGAGTGGTGGACACAGTTTTCCAACTTTATTTTTTCCCACTCTTCTCTGGTGTAATTTATCGGCTATGTGCTTCGTCCTTTCCACTTGCTCCCATTTTCTCTTCCAAAGGCTATGTTAACTTCTTTAGGCTTTTGCGTTGCTTCGGGAGTTGCTTTTTTCTCAGGGCGAGGGATCTTTTTGGCTTGGATCAAAATGTCGATATTGCCGCCTCTCGCTCTGATGTCTTCTTCGGCCGCTGCATGCTCATTGGCGGTTGTAAGCATAGATCCGAGATCTTTGGGCTTTTTGGAACCGATCATGAACGGTACGAGTCCGGGTTTTAAACCATTGACGAAAGCATGCATTGTTTGAACGTCAGTTACTCCAGAGCAACTATTCTTCATTGCCGTCCATCTTGAGATGAAATCCACGTATGGTTCATCTTCAAACTGGGTGCAACGGTTTAGCTGGTTGATGCTGTTCGGGCGCTTGTAAGTTCCCCGGAAATGCTGAGTAAACACTCTAGCCATATCATCCCAGCTGTCGACAGTTTTTGATGGTAACCATTGATCCATCTCTGGCTCCATCCAGTAACATTAGGGGGAGGAATTTTACTGCCTCCAGGTCTGTCCCATTGTTAATCTGGATGGCCGTGTAATAGTCTGAGAGCTAGGTATCCGGGTTTGTGCTACCGGTGTATTTTTGGTATGTTGGACCAACTTTGGCAAAGCCAGAATGCAGAGTTATTCTTCGGATCCTATCACTAAAACACTTAGGTCCAAAGTATAAATCATCTCTTTCCGCTCTGTCAATATGTGCGGAGGATCGACCGGCTGAATGGATAGAAGGGGACCTTCTCCTTTCTTTTCCATTGTGGCGCGGACGCGCTTTTCCGGGATTATCTCTATTTACTCCGTGATCGTGCCCTTTAGGATAAGGTGGAGTTCTACTCCTGTATCTTTCCTTATTCCTGTGGGGCGTCCGGGATATCTCACGCCTGTGAGGTATATCCTGTCTTCCAGCATTTTCAGCGGGGCGTCTCGGAGGCGGCATTGCTTTTCCATCCTTCCGGTTTTTCTCTTCCCGATCACGGGGATTAATTCCATCTTTCGGGAGATGGGATCCGGTTCTGGACGCTTCATTCTTATTGTCGGGTTTTTTCTTGTCCTTTCTCGGATCTGATTTCTTCTCTTTCAAATTGTTTGAATCTCCAGGTTCTTCCGATCCATGTGCTCCAGCGGCGCACGTAGCTGTTTTGCATAGGGCGGAGTCGTCGTGCAACTTCCCTGATCGCTCTTGCCCCCGCTGTTGTTGTTGCAATGCTTTTCCTAGGAAAGCATACACCCCTTGAAGTTTTTCACCATTGGAGTACATATCGTTGTTGAGGATGGCGAACGCTGCTTCCGCGTTTTCTGCTGCGGTTTTGTATATTGGCTCGCCTCTGGCATCTTTGCCGTTTACCTGCTTTTGCCTAGATGGGTTGCGGAACCTTTCTTTTGGCGGCAGTACTTCCGGTCTTGTGATTCCGGGTAACCGTGTAGGTTTAATGCCAGATCTATTCTTTCTCTCGTATTCCTCAATTTCTTCCTGCATGATTTTGATGCCAGCCTGGGTTTTTTGGAGGTGTTCTCGAGTTCGAAATAGATGTTGCTGCTACCTTTGGAGAGCTCGCCTCCGGGCTTCCAGCACTTCAGGGGGCTCGTGTGATCCCACTGGTGTTTGGAGTAATTCTTGTTCGTCCTGTTCTGTCATTGGCGGAACAGGGATTTCCTTCGTTTTCTTCTCCGCAGGTTTTACTCCGCTTGCATCTTCTACTTCCGGGCTTTCATTGGCTGGATCAGCCGATTTCTTCTTTCGGAGCTTATACTAGAGTTTTTTTAGCAGCTTTGTGTTTCTTCTTGGAAGAGGGAGGTTTCTTACAGGGTTCTTCCTCTGTCAGTTCTTTGACATCGAGATATGTTGGAGAGGTTTCTCCTTCTTCTCTCTCTTCCTCTGGAGGAGACGTTCTAGGGCTTTCCTGACTGTCGGCATCCGAGTTTTCAGCCAGTTTTGCCACCAGTACTTCGTGGAATCCCTCTTGAAGAGATTTAACCTTTCTTTCAAAAGCGTCCTCGTCCTACTCTCCGGAATCGAAATTATCGTATCCGGTTTCTGATTCCAACCTTGCCTCAATGGAGGCTAACACGGAATCAGCTTCCGAGTTCGTCGTCGTGTTGACGGATGTCGGATCGTCCACCTCTGTTGTGGGATTGTTGTTTTCTGCCTCTTGCACGGGGTTGCTTTCATCCGTGTTTTCGGCGATCTCGGATTGCACCATGCCGATAAATTGCGATTCAGCAATATATCGACGATCTAAGCAAAATCCGGCGTCATAGTCGTCTTCGACTGGGTATAGGGCGAGTGGGATAAATTTGCTTCCACCACAGAATCCCATTGCTTCTACAATTAATCCGATAAAGATGTTTGCAGATCCAATCGGTAAAACACAGGCACTTACCAGATGATTCCGCGCCGGCATGTATGATCCATTGTCAAGGAAGCGCCCGACGTCGTTGTCGAATTCGAGGCTTCCGACAGTTATGGTACTGCCGATTCCGCCAAGTATCCCCGATCGAAACATAACGCCTGACGTCGCTGGCCCCACGGTGGGTGCCAACTGTCGAGACATCGTAGTAGATTTCATAGACGGGGTTGCCATGAGACTACCGATAGAGAAGTGGGGGGATGTGATCGTATGATGAACAATGACACAGGGTTTTACCCAGGTTCGGTACGACGCAGTAATGCGGCGTTCCTACTCCTGCAATCTCACTATGTAGGGCTAAAGCCTAGAGTATACAGAATACAATGTGAGGTTAGGTTTAGCTACTCGACAAGGATCCACCTCTCGGCGAGTTAGCCTCTAGCTTCTAGTCTATCTTTCTTATCTCCCGTCCGGCTTTATATAATAGCCGGGTTAGGGCTTACAGAGAAGAAAACCTAGAAGACTACGGTATGTGCTATCTTGGAAAGTAAGGAAATCGTCTTCTACTCCAAGCCGGACCACATGGGTCGTGATCCGGGTTCTTCTAGAATCCGGCTTCTTCGCATCAGCTTACTGGGCCGCCCAATGTACCGTAGCCCGTTACCATTCAGGCCACCCTGGTAATCCGGCACTTTAGACTACCATCTGATATACCCCTAATTGGTATATATCCGACACTTCAAAAATTCCGAAAAAATTAGATGCATACCTACACATGTATTATGTAATAGTACAAATTTCGTAAAGAAACCAATTTTCGTTTGGCCCGTGCAAAAAAGAAAAATTAATGATACAATTATACTGTTATATAGCACTATGTAGCACCGGAAAATTTGTCCTTTTTTGTGTACCCAACGTAAATACAAATTCATTACCTGTGCTTATGATATTTTCAGATTTTATTGACTTTTGAAAATTGGTTCAAATCAACTTTTTTTTTAAACATAGGCATGAGCATATGTCCGCTGGTTCACGTTAGTCGCTCTGTAGCGCGCGGCCTCTACCCAGGTTA
Source organism: Alopecurus myosuroides (assembly GCA_028641055.1). NCBI lineage: Eukaryota > Viridiplantae > Streptophyta > Magnoliopsida > Poales > Poaceae > Alopecurus > Alopecurus myosuroides. The sequence goes on along the minus strand of CM054060.1, from coordinate 440,153,398 downwards.
AGTGCTCAACTCGTTCCTATCTGCCATATTTTTAGAGCAACTTTTAACCTTTTTCAGTATAAAGCTGAGACATCCATGGCGAGAGAAGATGATTGCTAGGGGCGCTAGAGAGCCAAGTTTGCATACAGTTTGGTAGCAACGAGTATATATTCACAATTCTTTACAGGGGAAAAAGGAAAGTTATTGTATGAAGAACAAATGTAACATAACTTTATACAAAAAAAATCGAAATGGACATTATATTAAAATGAACTAATGTTTGAAAACAATTTTTGCCTCATTTAAACCTAAACTATCCAAAATCAACTCACTTACAAAATGCATTTTTCAAGTGAATAGTACGACTAGTAAAAAACACAAGGTATGCTGTTATAAAAAGTAAATCATATTTTGGAACTTATAAAAGCCATTTCAATATTAGTTGCAATCTTAGTTGTTACAAAATACTTGCAATATGAAATATAAAAAACACATATCAATTGGAACCATAGATGAAAAATTGATAAATGCAAAAAAAATTGTATTTTGGTAGTAGCTTGTCATAAAAATAATAAAATAGTTAATCAAAAGTAAACTAAAAACGAAAAATAGATATATTAAAAAAATCTAAAAATTAATTCAGTTACAAGTTAAACTGCAACTAAAAAATCTGAAGTTGCAACCATACTTGCAACTAAAGGATCATCATTTTCCAAAATCTTCGCATGAAAGTTAAATTATAACTATGTTCATATGTGACAGGAAAAAGGTCATCTTACAACTGCACTTGCAATAGGTAACACTAAAAAAACATCTAAAGTAAACCACTTGGGTAATGACTAATTTCAAGAATTGTTGCAACTAAATAAAAATAGAAAACTAAAGTTGCAACTGTACTTGCAATTTTTTTTGTATATTATTCCATTTCAAACTCCACTTGCATTTAGGTTATACCATTTAATTATTAGAAAACACTCCTCATTTAGAAAACTTCACTTGAAAGTTTAGTTGTAATTAGGCCCCTATGTGGTAGGGTTGGAAAAAAATTTCTCGGCTACAAAAGTGCTCTTGCAATTTTACCATTACAGAGACAACAAATGTACAAATGGAAATCAGCTAAGTTACAAGTGCACTTGCAACTAATCCTAGTAAAGAAGGTAAAAACAAGAATATCTCAGATCAAAAGCTAGTGGAATGGCTACTTACCACTATACGTCCAAAAGTAGTTTCAACAAATAAAAGTTGCATTCATACTTGCAATTGTGTCTAGTTTTCAAATAAAACCTACTAGAATGGGTAGTTACAAACATACTTGCAACTAAAAAAATCTCCACTTGCAATCATACTTGCAGTTGTGCCCCTAGTATTCATTTACAACTACACTTGCAATTAGGACTAAACCATTTAATTGTTAGAAAAGGCTCCTCATTTTTTTTGCAATTCTAGCATTACAGAGAATTTGGGTCGACAAGTGCACTTGAAACTAATAGTAATTAACAAATCTTCATTGCAATGAAAGTTGGGTTGTAATTACTCCTCTCCCTATGTGGTAGGAAAAGCTCCTTATTTACAACCATACTTGCAACTAATCTAAAAAAAAAGATGTACAAAAGATAACAAAACAGAACATCACAGATTTAAACATAGTGGAAATGGCTAGTTACAACCATATTTGCAACTAAAAAAATACTACACTTGCATCCATACATGCAACTATGTCTAGTATTCATTCACAAATCCCCTTGCAATTAGGTCAATATCGTTTTAATTGTTAGAAAAAAGTTTCTCATTTACAAAATTTTACATTTCTAGCATTGAGGAGATTTTAGCTCAGTTACAAGTGTAGTTGCAACTAATTCTAATAAAGCAAAAAGAACATGTCATATAAAAACATAAATAGAATGGTTAGTTACAACCATACTTGCAACTTAAAAAACTAAAACTTGCAAACATAAATGCAATTGTGTCTAGTACTCATTTAGAACTCCACTTGCAATTAGGTCCATGGCATTTTTTTTTGCAATTATACAACTAAGGAGAATTTAGCTCAATTACAAGTGTTCTTGCAACTAATCCTAATAAACAAAAAGAAAGTATCATATAAAACAAAATGGAATGGAAAGTTACAACCATACTTGCAATCGAAATAAAACTAAAACTTGCAACCATACATGCAATTAGGTTCATACCATTTACAATGGTTCTTGCAATTATAGCATTAAGGAGAAATAAGATCAATTACATGTGTACTTGCAACTAATCCTAATAAACAAAACATAACATATCACATAAAACATAGTTGAATGACTAGTTACAACCATACTTGCAACTAAAAAAAGAAATTAAAACTTTGTGACCATTCATGCAACTGTGTCTACTACTCATTTACAACTCCACTTGCAATTAGGTCTATATCGTTTTAGTTGTTAGAAAAAGGGTTTCTCATTTACAAAATTTTGCAATTAGCATTAAAAGGATAATTCAGCTCACTTACAAGTGTACATTCAACTAGTCCAAATAACACAAAAAAGAACATCTCAGATAAAACATAGTGGAAATGCTAGTTACAACCATACATGCAACTAAAAAAACTAAACTTGCAAGCATACATGCAATTATGTGTATTATTACTTTACAAACTTCACTTGTAGTTAGGTTCATACCGTTTTAATTATTAGAAAAAGTTCCTCACTTACAAAAATTTGCAATTCTATATTTAAGGAGAATTCAGCTCAATTACAAGTGCACTTGCAACTATCCTAATAAAAAAAGTACATATCAGATAAAACCTAGTGAAATGGCTAGTTGCAACCATACTTGCAACTTAAAAAAAACTGAACTTGCAACCATACTTGCAATTTTTCTAATATGCATTTACATTTCCACTTGCAATTAGGTCCTTACCATTTTAATTGTTAGAAAAACACCCCATTTCTTACAACCATAGCATTAAGGAGAATTTAGCTCGATTACAAAGTGTACTTGCAACTAATCCTCAAAAACAAAGACAACATCTTAGATAAAACCTAGTTGAATACCTAGTTACAACCATACTTGCAACTTAATAAAAAAATAGCAACAACTTGCAATTGTGTATATAATTCATTTACACCTCCGCTTGCAGTTAGTTCCATACCGTTTTAATTGTTAGAAAAAGCCCCTCATTTATTGCAATTCTAGCATTAAGGAGAATTCCAGCTCAATTGCAGGTGAAGTTGCAACTAATCCTCACTAACAAAAATTAGCACTTGCAAGTTGGGTTGTAATTAGGCCCCCCCTATGTGGTAGGAAAATCTCCCCATTCACAACTATACTAGCAATTTCAGCGAAATCATCTTAGTTACGATGGCACTTACACCTAATCCTACAAAAAGGCAAAAGTACAAAATAAAAAAATAACATCTTAGATAAAACCAATTGTATGGCTAGTTACAACCGTAGTTGGAAGTAATATTAAAAAAACTAAAATTGGAACTATACATGCAATAGTGTGTAGAATTCATTTACAGCTGAACTTGCAAAAATTATGTCCATAGCGTTTTATTGTTGAAAAAAGCTCCTCATTAGTAAAAAAATTGCAATGCTAGCATTAAGGATAATTCAGCTCAATTACAAGTGTAATTGTAACTAATTCTAATAAACAAAAAGCCCCAGTTAAAAACAAGAGGAATTCAGCTCAATTACAAGTGCACTTGCAACTATTCCTAATATGTAAATCATCTTAGTTACAAGCGCACTTGCAACTAATCCTAATAAATAATTGTAAAACGATAACAACAAAAAACATATGAGATTAAACCTAATGGAATTACAAGTTACAAGAATACTTGCAACAAAAAATAAATTAAAATTTAAAGTTGAAACCATACTTGCAAAAAAAGCTCATCAAATATACAAATGGTGACATAAAAGCTACTCATTTTCACTTGCAACTCTAGTTGCAACTCAGTTACAATTGCACTTGCAACTCCACTTGTAACTTTTCATCGATAGACGAAGCTCTCTCTTTTTCATATCGTGCCAGATTTAACAAAAGATTAGTCCTTTTTCCTTCTCGCGAACCACGGGAGCGCCCAACGCCTAGAAGAGCAAAGCTCATTTTCAAAACAGGGTCAAGCAGCGCATTAAAAAGGGCTGGCCCGTGAGAAGGACGCTTACTTTGCGAACGAAGTTCAGAATCAACAAGGGTTCTCCGAACGAAGGGAGTGTACAATTGGGGCGCAACCCCACTTTTTTGTTGGAGAGATAGAATGGAGTTCTTCACGAAGTTCGAGACAAAGGAAAAAAATCAAAGTTTCTCTATAGCCTCTTCGTTTTGAAAATAGGTAGTCTACATGGTAGAAAAGGCCCCTCGATATTTTAAAAAAGCCAGTGGTATGCCTAGCTACAACAAAGTATGCCTATTGGTATGGCTAGTTACAACATGGTAGATGCGACAAAAAAAGTTGAAAAACGGACTAAAAAAATGTAACATGAAAAATAGTGAAACAAAAAAATCTTGGTCTTGAAAGGATTATTATTGTTATTCTAAATTGAAGAACAAAAACTTTTTGAACTGTATATGTTTGATGCTGAGGCTAATCTAGTTGGGTGAAAATTGCATCTGGGCAATCATGATTGGTCTTTCATAGAAGTTATAAAAAAAACCGAAATCAGGCCACCCATCCTTGAACGTAATAGCTTCTCAATATTTGTGCTTGAATCTTCCATGAAGAACTTGTTGACCATATCCATACATAGTTGATTGTTCTTGAGTTATCCTATGAACATCGCCATACACTTCAGTCGGAAATGCCTAGAAGAATTTTTTTTAACATAATTAGCCAATAAAACTTTGCACAAAAATTCATTCCAACTACTTAAAAAAGAAAAAGGAAATTTAAAATCACAAGATTATACATGTCATCGCTTTTCAGTTTGTGGAAAAAAATCAGCGTCACACACTTCGTTTAGCAGCCTCATTAACATATTCCTCAAAACAAGCGAAGATCATATTCATTTCAGCCTGCGATATCTCCATCGCATCCGTGAAATATGTGTTAAGCAAAGCATCTACACAAATATCCGACACTTCTTCACACTCTAATAAGAAAACAGAAAAAATAACCAATTAAAAAAGGACAATGATTTGGCATTTAAAGAATAAATTTAAAATATGAAATACTTACGAGGATAATCAATGAATGGTTTGTTTATACCATTTTGATTAAAAAATAGAAATTTACAACATTCAGTCTGTGATCATATCTAAAAAAAACACATTATCACCCATACTTATGCCATATACTTCGCAGAGTGATCTCCACTGACCGCCGCACAACATGGTTATGCGAATAGTCCTATCAATCTAGACAAAATGTTTTGTGGTAACATTTGGATTTCCACACAATTGAGAAACAACAATAAAATGGATATGCAGAAAAAACCTTAAAAAATAATTGCAATCCCAATTGCAACGAAGATCCTTACATAGTACCCCAATCACTAATAGGAAAATGTTAGTTGCAACCCTAAGTGCAATTAGGAAAAACTTGTATACAACCCCAGTTGTAACTGCGAAAATCTAAGTTGCTACTCGCAACTAGAAAAATATCTCGGTTACAACCGCGTTTGCAACCGGAAAAATATATTAGTTGCAACCCGTCTAGACCCACACAATTGAGAAACAAAATTAAAATGGATACGCAGAAAAAAACTTAAAAATAAATGCACTTGCGACTGGAACAAAAAGACTAGAGAGTACAAAAATCGGTTGCATTTGCACTTGCAACTGGAAAAAAGAAAGTCAGTCGCGATTGCAGTTGCAACTGGGGAAAAAAGCACACTCGAGAATATGAAAAAAAATACCGGTTGCAAGTAGGATTGCAAACCGAAGAAACGACACTTAATTGCAAGTGTGCTTGGAACCGGAAGAAAAACTCAATCATGACGATGGTTGCACCTGAAAATAGAATGACATAGAGAAGAAAGTACTCGATTTCAAGTGTGCTTGTAAATGAAAAAAAAACTCAGTTGCGACTACAATTGCAACTGGAACAAAAAGGAACACTGAGACGTTGAAAATCGAAGTTGCAAGTGTGACCGCAAAACAGAACAGAAAGTAATCAATTGCAAGTGGGCTTGCAACTATGAGAGAAAAAAACTCAGTTCTGACTGCACTTGCAACTAGAACAAGAAGGCAGACTAGGACTATGAAAATCTCGGTTGCTAGTACGCTTGCAACCGGGACAAAATAAACACGGTTGTAAAACGTATATTTGCAATACCGCGAGAAAAAACTCAATTGCACCTGTGGTTAAAACTAGAACAAAAAGCACACTCCAGACTATGAAAATCTCATTTGCAAGGACGATTGCAACCGAAACCAAAAGAACTGAATTGCAAGAACTCTTGCAAAAAGAGGACAGAACCTCATTTGCCACTCCGCTTGTAACCGGAACAAAAACGGCAGAGTCGAGACTGGAAAAATCTGGGTGCGCTTGCAACTGGAAAAAATTTGGCGGACTCGGTCACACTTGGGAGGCATCTAGCTACACTACTCCGCACACCCCAACCGCACATGCAAAATTCCAGTGCCAAAAATTAACAAGAAAATAGAAAATACACAAAACAAAATTATGGAGACTAAGTTAGAACATATATTTAATAGAGTGTTAAAATAACCAAAAAGTTTGGTCTAGACGTATAAAGTCACGCAAAGTCACTGAACTGAATATGAGAGAAACTTTATAAATGACATTCCTCTGTCTCTCATTATCAAAGACCCAACAAACAAATAAAATTATCTCATTGTCAATGCATAACTATAATCAACACAACACTTACAAATCTAAGCAATGGGCAGTCACCTTGCTATCACAACCTGGCTCTCACGGACAACGTTATTAACGGAAAATAATTATATGAGACCTGGTCTACAAATTTAGCCCCGTGGACCAACTCTACCAGTTGACACGTGGCATGCATGGTAGTTTAGATCTAAAAATAGACATGCAAATTTCGGTTGTTTTCTCTCTCCTGTCCACGTATCAATTGGTGGAGTTGGTCCACGGGGCTACATTTGTAGACCAGGTCTCATAGAATTATTTTCTGTTATTAACTACAGCACCGCATTTTGTGGGATTCAACCAAAAGCCCAAAAAAAAGACCAGCCCAACAACAAGAAGCCCAGTCTGATAGTGGAGAAGGAACTTCAGCCAGCTAATGCACGGAAACGCGAATCACAAAGAATGGAGCCATCGGACGGTTAAGTACATGACTGAGCGCTATGCTAATTCTCAGCTAGCTGAGAATTAGCAAAACCGTTACTTTAAGCAAATGTATACCCGATGGTAATGACAGGTGAAACAATGGTTCAATGGAGATGAATATCCTCTCACTGATTGAATCGAGATACAGTATCTCGATTATGGTTGAAATGTGTATGTCGTTCTGTCTCATTGTAAAAGTAGCTAATGTACTACTTCCACAGTGGAAGTTCCACTTAACTACTTCCTCCGTCTCAAATTAAGTGTCACAAACTTTGACAAAATTGGATGTATCTAGACATAATTTAGTGTTAAGATACATCTAATTTTGTCAAATTTTGCGACACTTAATTTGAGACGGAGGGAGTATATCACGCGTACGGTAATGATCAATCTACTCCTATGTAATGTTAAAATTCAGGAGCGACGAGGGGAGCATATATGACGGCTAATGAGGGAATTCATCTCGTAGAGCACCGGGGGTATGTGACAATACATCCCAGCGGGGTGTCCGCTGCAGTAACTGCTACTACACGACCCCAACCAATGAGTGCCACCGCCGACATGCCCCATTCCTTCCTCCTCGAAGTGCACCGTTGTCCGCTCCTTGCTCTTGAGGTCGACAATGGAGAAGCTGCCACCCTGCTCGACAAGTAGAGCACCTCTGGTCTCTGCAAAGAACACACGGTCTATTCTCTGGCTCCCTAGATCCGCCAGCTTGGAGCATCGCCAGACCCCGTTACATTGCTGACCATGTCCCCTCGTGTCGACATCTTCATATTGCTCTTGTTTCGTCCAGAGCTCCGCCACGCCATGTCCTTGTATGGTAACAAAGGAAAGCCTTCCTTCTTCTCCGGCGATGCATGGGATCGGCCGTCGTGCGTCGACTTTGATGGGGATCTCGATCAAAGAGACATGTGATGTGGCTACATTTATGTTAAGAGTGTAGTAGATGGGGTTTCCCTGGTCCATGAACAGCCAGTGCACAGTGCCGCAGTTGGTGACGACGCCAGCCCGCGACCCACACATGGCGAACCTTGCAGCCCAGCAACAAATGATGGGAGCACTCCAACTACCCGTGTCGGAGGAGTAGGTGCAGGCGCACACGAAACCATTGTTATGGTGGAAGATCAATATGACTTGAAACACCGGCATCGGCTGCTTTTGCTTGCCATCGTCGGCGAGAATGGCGTATCCAATCATACTGCTGTCCCGGTAGTCGGCCGTCGCTTTGAAGGGAGGCGGTGGGAGGAGACGCGTGCTCCTCTTGTCGATTAGAGGACGGCACACCGCCAGATGGAGATTCTCAACGTAGTAGTTCTCACCGGGAAGCAAAACACGGACAAGGAGGTAACCGCGGCGCGACGCAAGCGGCCTTGCCAGGTCAAACAGAGCATCATCGTCGTTGAAGGCGACGGCCGAGTCGAAGGTCAGATGTGTGCCGCCGCCGGCCTGAAGGCTCAAGAACCGCGGAGGCGCGTAGAACGGTTTCTTCTTGCCCAAGATCCGGCGCGGGCCATTGGAGTAGGCATTCTGGGAGAAAATCCCAGCGAGGATGGACGGGCGGCGCGCCGTGTCCGGCCAGTGGCCCATCCGCTGGAGGAAGGCACGTTTGGTGATGAGGCGGCGCCACCGCCTGCACGTGGCCGCGCAGCGGAGGAGCTCCTGGAGGCCCAGCAGGCGCGCAAAAACCTCGCGGAGGACGTCGTCAGCGATGTCGGTGGCGCCGCCGCCGTGGCATGCGCGTTTGCTAGCCATGATCGTTCTCGGAGTATTGGTATGTTTAGGGATGGATCTGTATAAGATGTTCCACGACCTAGATGTTGTATCTCGTATCGCGTGGTGACTACAGACCAGACGTGTTTTCCTGGGCCGTGTTTGCTATTTGGGCCAAATTATACACGTTGTATGACTTGGAGCTGATAAAGGAAAGTAATGGGTTTTTTTTTTGCACTGTATTGCACACACATGCAGACATGCAACATTGACTAAAAACAGTTATAAAAGACAGAAAAGTAAATAGAAACAAGAAAAATATTTAACCGCTTTCATATTTTCATAATATTAGATTTATACGTATGCTATTTGTGTAGTTTGGAATATGCAACTCGTACCTCGCCAGATGGATCTAGAAATACCGAGATTACAAATTGTTTTGAGCCCCCCAAAATGGAATATATTTGTGCATGCATTGCAATCAGAAGACGCTGTGATTATTTGAATGGTACACGAGAATGAGCTAAGTTCTACTCCTATGGGAGTCACACGGGGCGGGTCTTTGTCCCCGAAGGCTCACCTCCCGGTGGTAGCTTTTGGGCGCTGGCCAAAGCCTATTCATACAACACTAGTGGAAAACAGGGTTTTTGCTTACTGGCGAGCACCCCTTTCGCCCCAGCTCGGCCATCACCCGGTGCAAAAGGCTGCAGAGGTGGAGCCAGGGCGAGCAGGGCGCGTGGGGGGGGGGGGGGGGTCTTTTGCCCCGGTTTGAGCCAGAAATCGGGGCTAAAGGCCCTCGAAGAGCAGCCACCAACCGGGGCAAAAGACCCCCCCACTATATAAACCCTGCCAACCCTCTCCTCTCCTCATGCCACTCACTTTGAAGGACATATTCTAGTTGTGTGGTGTCTGCTCACTTGTTTTTACCTCCTATGCATAAGAGGTGTTCGATAAAATGCCCAGGAGAATAACGCCATCTCAGCTCGCAGAAAACAAACAAGATTTAATTTGTCTGGGCCACACTTAATTAAATAAGCTTTCCCGTCCTTCTTTCCTCCTCGGTCGAGGTACCAACTTTAACCTTTCATATGTCGACGTAACATTGGTCATTTCTCTATTCACGGTGTTCTGTAATAGTTCTTAATTAATAATCATATAATGCAGATGAACCGGCAATGGATGTATGCTGACCGACGCTCTGCCGCGTTCACGAAAGGCGTGTGTTATTTTGTCGAGGTGGCCCAGACAAACAAGCGGAATAATTTTATGTGTTGTCCATGTGATGTATGTCAGATTCAGAAGGAACACTCTTCTCACAGAGTCATCCACTTCCACCTGTTTCAATCCGGTTTAATGCCCGGCTATAATTGTTGGACCAAGCACGGAGAGAGAGGGGTTATGATGGAAGACAACAAAGAAGAAGAGAATGATGACAACTATCATGACATGTTCCCTGAATACGGTACCGGTACTGGAATGGAAGATAACGATGAAGTAGAAGCAGAAGACCGGCTACCAGATGAGCCCATCGATGATCTTGGCTAGGCTATTATGGATGCAAAGACATAAAACAAGATTGAAACGGTGAGGGTGAAGTTCGACCAGATGTTAAAGGATCACAAAACATAGTTGTATCCAAATTGCGAAGATGGGCAGAAAAAGCTAGGCAGCACACTGGAATTGCTCCAATGGAAGGCCGAGAACGGTGTGTCTGACAGCGGACTTACAAAGTTGCTGCAAATAGTGAAGAAGCAGATTCCTAGAAACAATGAATTGCCCGACGGTACATACCAAGCAAATAAGCTTGTATGCCCCCTAGTATTAGACGTGGAGAAGATACATGCCTGCATTAATGATGCATCCTCTACAGCGGTGAGAAGTACGAGAATTTGGAACAATGCCCGGTATGCACTGCATTGCGGTATAAGATCATACCAGACGACCCTGGCGATGTTGAGGGTGAGCGCCCCAGGAAGAGGATTCCTGCAAAGGTAATGTGGTATACTGCTATAATACCACGGTTTAAACGTTTGTTCAGAAACAAAGAGCATGCCAAACTTTTGCGATGGCACATGGAAGATCGTAAGAAAGACGAGATGTTGAGACACCCCGCTGATGGGTCGCAGTGGAGAAAAATCGAGAGAAAGTTCCCGCGCTTTGCAGGTGACGAAAGGAGTTTATGGTTTGGTCTAAGTACAGATGGCATGAATTCATTTAGTGAGCAAAGCTGTAACCATAGCACCTGGTCTGTAACTCTATGTATCTATAACCTTCCTCCTTGGTTGTGCATGAAGAGGAAAGTTCATTATGATGCCAGTGCTGATCCAAGGCCCGAGACAACCGGGCAACGACATTCATGTGTACCTAAGGCCATTAGTCGATGAACTTTTGCAGTTGTGGCGTGAAGAAGGTGTACCTGTGTGGGACGAGCACGAACAAAAAGAATTTAACCTACGAGTGTTGTTGTTCGTAACAATCAACGATTGGCCTGCTCTTAGTAACATTTCTGGACATACAAACAAGTGATACAATGCATGCACACACTCTTTAGATGACACCGAAAGTGTATATCTGGATAAATGTAAGAAAGTTATGTACCTCGGGTATCATCGTTTTCTTCCGCGCAAGCACCCCTTAAGAAAAGCTGGCAAGCATGTCAATGGTGAGGCAGATACTCGGGAGACGCCTATCCTCCGACCTGGTGGTGATTTATTTGATATGGTGAAGGATTTGAAAGTAATCACTGGAAAGGGTCTGGGCAGACAAGCTGTTCCGAATGACGCTGACGGACACACACCCATGTGGAAGAAAAAATCTATATTTTGGGATCTACCCTATTAAAAAATTCTAGATGTCCGCTCTGCGATCTACGTGATGCACCTAACGAAGAATCTCTGCGTGAATCTGCTAGGCTTCTTTGGCATGTATGGGAAGTCAAAAGATACATCTAAAGCACGGCAGGACCAGCAACACACAAAAGGACGAGACGGAAAGAATCCTGAGCGGTGTCAAGGTGGTCCTGCTAGCTACGCTCTTACCAAGAAAGAGAAGGAAATATTTTTTAAAGCACTAAGTAGTATCAAGGTCCCTTCTGGCCTCTCGTCGAATATAAAGGGAATAATAAATATGGCGGAGAAAAAATTCTAAAACCTGAAGTCTCATGACTGTCACGTGCTACTGAGACAATTTTTTCCGATTGCGTTGAGGGGGATTCTACCAGAAAATGTTCGACTACCTATTGTGAAGTTATGCGCATTCCTCAATGAAATTTCTCAGAAGGTAATCAATCCAGAAAGTCTATCAGCGTTACAGACATATGTGGTTCAATGTCTTGTCAGCTTCGACTTGGTGTACCCACCATCCTTCTTCAATATTATGACACACCTCCTAGTTCACCTAGTCAAAGAGATTACCATTCTCGGTCCTGTGTTTCTACACAATATGTTCCCCTTTGAGAGGTTCATGGGAGTCTTAAAGAAATATGTTCACAACCGTGCTAGGCCAGAAGGAAGCATCTCCAAGGGTTATGGAACAGATGAGGTAATTGAGTTTTGTGTTGACTTTCTTCCGGACCTTAAGTCGATTGGTGTTCCCGAATCGCGGCGCGAGGGAAGAATGAGTGGAAAAGACACGCTAGGAAGGAAAGAAAATATATTTATGGACGGACATTCTTTCACTAAAACACACTACAAAGTTCTATAAATGTCCACCTTGGTGGCTCCTTATATCAAGGAACACAAGAATATTATATGGTCCAAAAACCCGGGGTTGTCTGAATCCTTGATTAATGATAAACACATGGATAGTTTCAGCGCCTGGTTGCGGACATCACTCATGAATAACAACATTGTTGGGGATCAACTGTACTTGTTGGCCAGGTCACCATCTTCGATTGTACTGACTTTCCAAGGGTACACGATAAATAGGAATATATTTTTCATGATCGCACAAGATAAAAAGAGCACCAACCAGAATAGTGGTGTTCGTTTTGATGCAACCGGATACAATGGGAAAAAGGACACATATTATGGTTACATAGAGGAGATATGGGAACTTGACTATGGACCTAATTTTAAGGTCCCTATGTTTCGATGCCAATGGGTCAAGATGACAGGAGTAAAGGTAGACCGACAGTACGGAATGACAACAGTAGATCTCAACAGTCTTGGGTATAGAAACGAACCATTCGTCCTAGCCAAAGATGTGGCTCAAGTTTTCTATGTGAAGGGCATGTCTACCCAATCGAGGAAAAGAAAAAAAAAAGAATTCTAGTACATCATGCGGTGAGCCGAAGCGGCACATAGTTCTTTCAGGGATTTTTTTTTTGTGGGAGTGGAGGACAGGACAGACATGTCAGAAGATTATAATAAATTTGAAGAAATTCCGCCCTTCAGAGTGAAAACTGACCCAAGCATCACGTTAAATAATGAAGATGCTCCATGGCTACGACAAAAAAGTAAACAATGGCGACACTAATTGGTGATAACGTATTAAACCTTCATGGTTCATGTAATATTGCTAGACTATTTTGTAATAATGTATACAACATTACAGATTATCCATATCATGTTTAAATAGTTAGAATAAATATTGTTTAAAATAGAAAATGTATTTGAAATGTTTATGCAATTTTAAACACTTTTCATATTGAAAGTTTCTTCAAATTCAAAACCATTCATAAACTAGGTTTTTTAAATATTTGAAAATTCAAAAATTGTTACTAGTTTAAATAGTTAGAATAATTATATTCTAAAATAGAAAATGTATTTCAAATATTTATGCAATTTTAAACACATTTCATATGGAAAGTTTCTCCTAATTCAAAATCATTTGAAATGTATTGGGCACCTGCCCCCCTTTTGCCCCGATTGGTAACACGAACTGGGGTAAAAGACACCCATTTGCCCCGGTTCGTGTTACCAACCGGGGCAAAAGGCCCCCACCTAAATAACCCCGGGCGGTTGCTCCGCTCGGGGCGAAGGCGCAGAATTTCCTAAGTCCTCAACGACGAGAACCAGAACGACGCCGTTAGGCTGCCCGATTTTCGCCGCTGGGGATCCTCGCCGCCGTGCCCCTCCGCGCCCCTCCGCGGCGCCGTGCTCCTCCGCGACCCTCCGCACCGCCGTGCTCCACCGCGCCGCCGTGGACCTCGCCGCCGGTCTCCTCCTCGCCTCTGCCGCTGCGCCTCGAGGTGAGCGACCTCACCGGCCGCGCGCCCTCGCTTTTTTTAAAGCATTTTTCTTTTTAGTGTTCACATTTTTTTGTACCATTAGGGCATTATGGCATATTAGCTATTAGGGAAATTAGCTATTAGCTATTTGCTTTTTTTCTTAGTACTAGCTATTAGCTTTTTTTTAGTACCATTTTCCTTTTTCTTAGTACAATTAGCTATTAGCTATTTTTTTTTCTTAGTACCATTAGCTATTAGCTATAAGTACCATTAGCTATTAGCTATAAGTATACCATTAGCTATAAGTACCATTTTTTCTTAGTACCATTAGCTATTGGTTTTTTTCTTAGTACCACATCCAGAAGAGAATCCGACGAGCACACTTCAAGAAAAATCAAGGCATGCTCTTACAACAGCTGATCTCTAATGAAAGTGCCACAAACAAAACAAAAATATTCTCCTTGGGGTAACTAGAGAAGGCAACCAACAACTTTGATGCTGCTCATGTTCTTGGTCGCGGAGGACACGGTACAGTTTATAAAGGGATTCTATCTGACCAAAGAGTGGTGGCTATTAAAAGATCCAAAATTGTAGATCAATCTGAGATAGACCAGTTTATCAATGAGGTTGTTATCTTATCTCAAATCATTCATCGCAATGTGGCAAAGCTATTTGGTTGTTGCCTCGAATCTGAGGTGCCTTTGCTGGTGTACGAGTTCATATCTAATGGTACATTGCATGACCTTCTACACATTGATGTTTGTGTGAAATGCTTGCTATCATGGGATGATCGCATTAGGATTGCAGTAGAACTAGCAGGGGAACTTGCTTATCTGCACTCGGCTGCTGCAATACCAAATTTTCATAGAGATGTGACATCTGCTAACATATTATTGGATGGCAGCTTTGTTGGGAATATGCCCTAGAGGCAATCAATCATGTATGATGTAATTCCCAATGTATTCATAAAGTTATTAAGTTGTCCTTTGGTTTGAACATCTGATATATGCTATTGAATATGTGATTCGATTGTGGAATTATATATTCATGTTGTTCATACTAATTGTTCTTGGTCGTTAAGGTTGTGCTGGACACACACCCTAGACTAATGTGAGTGTTGGCTGATGACACGGTTCCACTTGTCATGGGCATGGTGATGCCATTCCAACATTCACGGACTTGGCTAAAGAGTTTAGCAAGTCGGACTGACCCATATTGAGATGCAACGAGTACGTTGTCATTTGCATGTCTCAATCAATGTAATCCTTAGACCTGAGGTTGTCGCACAATACGAGTTGTGGATCACCGACTAAGGTTCTGTCAAACGCTGTTCTGTGACAAGACAGTTATAAAAGCAGAGTTCGGGTCGAATGAGAAGCAAACTGCGTGATGTGGATAATCAAGATGGGATTTTGCCCCTTCAAATGGAGAGATATTCTCTGGGCCCTCTCGAGTGATATGATTCAGGAAGCATGGCCATGCGCGACTCAGTTAAGTGTTAACTGTGTCTGTTGACTAAGAGTTAGTCAGATGAATCACATATCACGGACCGAGAAGAGAGTCGAACTATTTAAGGGATGACGATAAATCGTCTATAGTTCGACAAGGTATATCGTGAGGCAAAAGGGACTAAGATGAATATCACATTGAAAGGTATGTCGTCATGACTCAATGAGACTTGGGAGTCGGCACGTTCTGCTAGGAGCCGCTACCGATTGATCGATTGGGAGTTGGACTCCAATCGTGTCCAAGTCGCCATGAGCCTGCAGGGTCGCACACTTAAGAGCGGGAGCAAATGTATTGGTCGGGTTGGACCCGAACCGGAAATGGACTGAGTTGTGAGTCGGACTGTAACATCCCAAGAATGAAAACCCCCCTAGAATGTTTGTTTCTTGTTTAATTAATGTTTTGCATCATGGCACCTTAATCATTGCATTTGTTTTCCTTTTGTTTGCATCTGTTTTTCTTTGTTTTCACAATTGAAATTCAAACCAATATTTCAAATGCTTGTTCATACTTGTTATGTTACAACTTTCCAAATAAAAAGGTTCAAATTAAACTTCCAATTGTTTCCATTTTGATCCATAGGGTTCAACTATTTAAACTTGTGGCTTTTAATCATTCATTTAACTCAAATTCCATTCAAATTCAAAATACATTTTACAAACAACACCCAATTTGAAATTATGGAAATTACAAAATATTTCATTCACTTGCTTCAAAGAAACTTGAATTTAAAACCTTTTTGCTCAAGTTCAATTATTTTCAATCAATGTTAATCCCATCCAAATTTTAAACAAATTTCAAACAGCACCTAAAATTCAAATCTTTTTGAACAAACCAAAAGTGCCCTTTGTGCGGTTAACATAAATAAGTAATATAAAATTTTTGCCTAATTTTTCCTAAACCCACAACCTCTCTTTTCTTCCTATTTCTATTTCAGCAAAGAAAAATAGAAGGAAAGGAAAAAAAAAACAAACCAACGCGCAGAGGAGGGGAGCAGCCCAGCCCAGCTCCCTGGCCCGATACCCTTTCGCTCACCCCCTCTCTTTCTTCCCCGCGTACGGCAGGGCATCGAGCCCCGCCACGTCGACGCCGTCGACAGCGAACGGCCGGGAGCAGCCCTAGCCCCCTATATAGCCTACCCTAGGACCCCCCGATGCTGCCCTAGCCACCTACCTACCTTCCCCCTCGAGCACCGCCGCCAATTCCCCTCTCTCTGCCACCTTTCCCTCCTGTTCTGAACCTCACCGGCGCCACCTTTCTCTGAATCCATGGCGATCGCCGCCGATACCTCGCTCCACCTCGCTGACTAGCAGCTGGAATCAGCCCTCCGTATCTCCGTCTACCTCCTGGATGCCACAGCAGCCGCGGAGATCCACCACAACGCCGCCGCCATCCTCTCCATTGCCGCCGGCGATAGCGACCTGCACCGAGCCTCTGCTACCTGCAACGAGGGCAACCACAGCGAGCCAACGCATCCATCCACCGCGAGTATCTGCGCCGCTCGCCGCCGGCGTTCGTTTGTCCGTCAGGTTCAGAAAGGCGCGTGCTTTCGTCAGTTTCCGTCAGCGAGCACGAACTGAACCTAATCCTGTTTGCGTATCCTATTCTGATAAGAACGTTTCGCTACCGCAGTGGTAGCAGTGCAGTGCGCGCGCGCCCGAGCCCAGGGTTCGAGCCCTGGCGCTCGCGAATAAAACCAACATTTTTGTTTCGCTGGGCAACTGACAGGCGTGGCCCACCTGTAGGTGGCCTCTGTTGCCACCTGTGCT
This sequence comes from Alopecurus myosuroides, assembly GCA_028641055.1. NCBI lineage: Eukaryota > Viridiplantae > Streptophyta > Magnoliopsida > Poales > Poaceae > Alopecurus > Alopecurus myosuroides. The sequence continues at coordinate 440,136,011 of CM054060.1, read as the reverse complement.
GCCACGCAGCCCAGGGGCCCTCTGTCAGTGGCAGTGGCTAGCCACTGCAGAGTGAAATAAGTTTTCAGCTTTTCTTTTTTACAAAATAAATCCTTTTTCAATTACAGATTAGCCCCTGTTTTTATTTTGCTAATAACTTTTAAATTACAAATCCAAATGATAAAAATAAAATATGTTTGTTGAACCAAATTTAATTCTCTACCTGTTTATAACATTTGTATTCTGTTTTGAATAATTCAAATGCATGCAAATTTCAAATTCAAACAAATCCTTTTCAAATTGGTTAATTGCATAACTAATTCATACTTAATTCAAATAACCCAAATAAAATATGTTTTGCATGCTATTTTGAACCATCTTTTCAAATATAAATTTTGTTTCATGTTTTGAAGAATTAAAATTGCTTAAATAATTTAAACCTTGTTTAAATCATTTAAATTTGCTAAATTCATAACTTGTTTAAATTAAATTATTTTTGAACATATAAAATATGTTTTCAAACTAGAAAAACATAAGCTTTTCAAATATGAATTTGAATTTATGTTTTGAACAAATAAAAATTCAAATAAATTCATACTTGAATTTAATTCATTTAAATCTTGTTTAACTTGTTTAATTCATAAATAATTCCTCTCAATTCCTTTTTCAATAATTGAAACATGTATTCCACCTAAAATTTTGTGCTCTTTCCAAATATGAATTTTGTTATGTGCTTGGAACAATTTAAATTGCTGAAAACAACAAATAATTGTGTAACACCTTTAAGTGACCAAAATTTCTTAACTTAATCAATAAAATTCCAAACTTGGTAAACCTTATTTTAAATTGTTTCTATTGTTGTTATTTTTCTGTTTTCCTCATCCATGCATCATACTAATCCACTTTCACCTGTTGACTAGTTGTAAAACAAATATTCCAACCTTAATTGATGGGCTTTTCATAGGCCACCCAAATTGCATGTGGGTCCATTTAATCATGTTGTTACCATGTCAACTAGTTTATTTTGATGCATCAATTAAGTGGACATGCATCATCCCATGATTGTGCACTATGCCATGTTATTGATTGTTTGTCTCTTTGCGTTGTTTGTTTGCTTCTTCTCGGATAGACGACGATGTTGAGACAGACGATACTTACGACACCCCTTCTGAGGATCTAGCTCAGTACCAGGCTGCTGAGTTTGCAGGCAAGTATTCACTCACATGAACCATTGTGTTCCTTTCAACATTGGATACCGATACTTTCCGTTGTCTATTTCTGCTAGCCCTATGAATCGTTGCTTCTGTTCGAACCTATCACATGTTATCCTTTAACCCTGATATAGCCTCACCCCCACACCTATAACCCTGTTGCTTGTTGCCCGTGTCTTACTAGCATGCTTAGGGTTGTTTCTGCTCGAGTATGTTGCCGTTACTTTTCTGATACTATATTTCTATTATGTTCTGGGGCTCGATGTTAAACAACAACCTGTTAATTTTGAGGTAATAATAATTTGCTGATAAGGCACCGGCAGGAGGCCCGGCGTGGTTTTGAGGCCTGCCAGTGTCGACCCTAATTAGGAAAAGGGTCTTGTCTACTGATCCATGATGAGCACACTATCCGCATGTGGGAAGCGTGTATGGGCGCCCCCCTCAATTTGATTCGATTCGCATCTCGTCCAAATCGCCACACTTAGTTCGGGCTTTCCATTTGATGCACTCATATGCAGGTACGAACCCGAGGCCAGGGTGGAACTTTTGTAGTCGGCATTTAGGGCGGCGTGGTCTTAGAGTGCTATGAGGGTCCCCTTTTCTTCGTGGGGCTCGATTAGCTGCGCACGCACAGCACGTGGTGCTTTGGGCTTGATGCGAAGAAGAGTTGAGTTGTGTAGAGTGCCTCGCTTGGTGGGTTTGATTCCCGTCTGGTGGGATATTCTTACGTGTACGGCCAAATTGGTGCACCCCTGCAGGGATAAATCTTCTCGAGAAGCCGTGTTTTCCGCGGTTATGGTTAACTTGGTGAAAGTACTGGCTAACAAGTACTCAGAACAACTTACACCTAACTAATGATAACTTGACTAGTAATAGCCTTATTGTCACAATAACTTGATCCATCACTAATCCAACTGTGTGAGTTATCCTCGGATTGCTTCTTTGGATAAGGGGCGAGATCCAGGATGGGTTTGTTTGGAGTTAGTTAATAGTTGGTTACGATACGCTATCTTATCTCCTTTCTGTTAGCCGGAAGTTGTAGTATGTTCTGTAGTTGGTTAGTGCAGCCAGCTGCCGCATCTTTTGAATTCCCCTTTCTTCCGTTGAACCCAAAGCATCTGTGCTTGGTGTTGACGGGTTACACTTTGGTGAACTGTGAGTCTTGCTTGCCAGTACGTGTATGTACTGACCCCTTTGGGGCTGTGGTTTCCGCAGACTACGCTTACGAGGATCCCCGTGACGGCTACTACGTGGAGTTTGACGAGGCTGCTGACGAGTAGATAGCGGACCTGGGCAGGATCCGAGACATCGTGGATGGGCTCCGTTTTCTTTTCATTCCCGGCTTCTTAAGCCTATTTGGATTTGTCTGTACTCAGACCTTTTGAATGCTTCCGCTGAGATGTAATGATGATATGTTGGGACATGTGTCCTCTGGATGATTGTATTTGCTATCTCTGCTCTAGTGAGAGCTATTTGCAACTTATTTCTATTTATTTGTGTCTTAGAGATCTGTTGTGCTATCACTTTGTTCAACGCCGTTGACGTACCATGTGTGGATGGTATGAAGTACGTCAATGGTAGTATCCTGATTTCTATGGGATGGTTTACGTAGACGATGAACAGTAGGGGTTGGTTGTCACACATACGTGTGTTGGCCTACTCGTAAGAGATGCGGGTGCCGGTAAGCCCCGTAATCCAATCAACTACTGTTCAACGGAACTGCGAGTATCCTCTAGAAGTCCGGGTGCGACAAATGGTATCAGAGCCTGTCTGCCTGTAGGATCCCTTTTACTGGTCGCAGTTGAGTCTAGAAACTATTTTGTAGCTATATAGGAAAAATGAAACGTGAGAGTAGGAATTCTGCCATTTTATTTCTTTCCCCACCCACCCTCCCTTTTTCTGGTAAGGAAGTGCAACGTTGTTTTTTCTTCTCATCTAAACTTTCAAGTTAGGTTTTCACGTATCCTGGTTTCTCTAGGATAGTTATATCTACTAGACCATAGGAATGGAGGTGGTTGTGACATGATTTATCATGTTGCCTACTCACGATTGAGAACGGAGGCGTGTAAGCCCCGGAAGCAGATCCTCTATTCCTTAAGCAGTAGATATTGATCCTCTAGAAGCCCGGATGGGTTTTCTGTAGTACCTCAGGAGTTTTTAGTCTCGTGTTTCCCGATGTTGCTTCAATATCCTGTTCTCCTCAACATCCTTATCGTCCATTGAAACCTTGTTGTTGCTTTCCACTTCAGTTCTCTACCGGCGTCTAATCAAAACTTCCCCGATCATCTGCAGATGGATCTCAGGTTCTACCCGCAGGTGGTTCGGATGACTCGTTGCGAGAGCACTGCCGGTTATCCGGAGATGCTGAGAGACATGGTCACTTATCTGGGGTTCCGTTGGGCACCAGAGTACCAGGTCTACGAGCAGCAGCGAGAGTTTGACTAGACCTACTACCAGGCTATCGTCTACATTCTGTAAGATGATGGCATGAGCGTCGTCCACCGCTACGAGGCAGTAGGTTCCACAGTGGATATGGCCGTGCAGCAGGCAGCTTATGTGAGTCTCACCGTCCTTCGTGCTGACTACTGGGGATTTGACGATTCTATCTATCGCCACATCCCCCGTGGTTACATCACTTTGGAGGGAGCTCACTTCACTCTCTACGACAACTTGGATGTCTACGAGCATGATAACTCCAGGCTGCACACCACTGCTCAGTTTGTGAGGCACAGTGACGCAGTTGCCGGCACACTATCTCAGGAGTTGGCTTCAGTCAGAGAGCAGCTCTACCTTGCTTTGACTCGTCTAGCAACGTACACCACAGACTTTGTTGGAGACGAGCGATTTGCACGTTTCGATCAGCCAGTGGGTCGTCGTCTGCCAGATGCTGGAGGTTACGAGCCGATCAGAGGTCCACTCCTCAACCTCGGTGCTGGTTACACTGGGATTCCTCGCTTTGGAGCACATGGAGTCGACGCTATGTACTTCACCACACCTAGAGTCGCTCTCAGACCACGTCAGATCTATGTGGATCGTCGTTCTACCTACTTTCGTGGGCGTGCTCCTCACCGTACCTCTCGTCGTACTACTCACCGCCGTCCTGCATGATGAGCATGGGAGTACCGATGTATCCATTCTTAGCTATGTTTAGTTATCCTTTGGCATTCGAACCATTTGTGGTGTGTTGGATATTCTGATGTATTTGAATATGTGATGATGTACATGTTGGTTATCTATTCATGGGTCGGAATAATCTATCTTTCGGTTACCAAGTCTATCATTTTCTGTTGTTGTGCTAAAATGCATTTCCATTCAGGATGCCGCCAACAAGGAACAACCCGCCTGAGCCACCGCCAATCACGGAGCTGTTGACTCAGATGACCCAAGTCATGGCACAGATGGCCCAGTTCCAGACTAACCAGCACAACAACCAGAATGCTCCACGAGTCAGTATCAAGGAGTTTCTCAGTCTGGGCCCGAGAGCTTTCGTGGCAACACGCGAGCCTCTGGATGCTGATGACTGGATCCGTGAGATAGCTAGGGCTCTGGAGATTGCTCACGTTGCTGAGGAAGACAAGGTCAAGTATGCCTCCTACCTACTGAAGGGTCAGGCAGCTACTTGGTGGGAGAACTACCAGACCATGAGAGCTGGCTATCCAATCACCTGGGGCTGTTTCAAGGAAGCTTTCCTGAAGCACCACATTCCAGATGGTCTCATGGAAAGGATGCGTGAAGAGTTTTGCTCACTCAAGCAGGGCAAGCTGGACGTCATTGGCTATCAGAGTGAGTTCAATCGCCTCGCTCGTTACGCTGGTGATGAGGTGTCCACTGAGGCTAAGAAGATGGCAAGGTTCCGCAGAGGTTTTAACCCGGAACTCAAGTACGCCCTCACCAACATCAAGGCCAAAGACTTCGAAGAGCTCGTTAACACCGCGCTCAATGAGGAAAATGGGCGCAAGGCGTTCGAGGAGTCTCGGAAGCACTCGCGTGAGGGTGGTTCCTCCTCCAACATGACCACCCCTCCGCAGAAGCGCCGCATCTGGGTGCCAAATGGTGCTGTCACTCGGGCTCCATACGCCCAAGCTTCTCCAGGCTTTGCTCCCCGCCCACCCAACCCAGCTCACATGCAAGGTCAGAGGTTTTCAATGGGGCAGCCAAGGCCAGATACTCCTCGTGTCGTCACTTGCTACAAGTGCAAGCAGACGGGGCACTACGCTGACAAGTGCACTCAGAGGCAGCTACCTCCACCACCACCTCGTCCCAACACAAACCAGGCAATGGTGCGTGCTCCCCCGGCTAAAGCCTTCAACTCCAACAACAGGCCTGTCGGGAGGACCGCAAGGGTGAATCATGTCAAGGTCGACAAAGCTGAGGAAGCTGCTGACGTCGTTCTCGGTACATTCCCCGTAAACTCTAACCCAGCTAAAGTGTTGTTTGCTACCGGAGCATCGCATTCTTTCGTGTCAAAGATCTTTGCGACAGCAATTAAGCTCCCCTTTGTTGGTTTGGGTTCCCCGCTAGTAGTAAACTCCCCTGGAGCAACTATGCAAACTTCCAAGATCAGTCACGAGAATCAGATTCTAATTGGAGGTCACATATTCCTTGCTTCTCTCATTCTGCTTGGCAATTCTGACATTGATGTCATTCTTGGTATGGATTGGTTGAAGGCCAATAAAGCTACGATTGACTGTGCTCAGAAGTCAATAACTCTGTTCCACCCTTCTGGCCAGATAGTCTATTCTCCAAATGAATCAAGTTCTGTTCAGCTTTACACCCTCGATGCAAAACCTCTACCTCTACTCGAAAATGTTCCGGTGGTTTGTGAATTCCCTGACGTCTTTCCAGAAGAGTTGCCAGGGATGCCTCCGGATAGAGCAGTTGAGTTCGTGATCGAGCTTGAACCAGGTACTGCTCCAATCTCTAAGCATCCATACAAGATAGCTCCTCCTGAACTGAAATTGTTGAAGGAGCAAATCGATATGTACATGGAAAAAGGTTACATTCAACCTAGTTCCTCGGCTTGGGGTTGCCCAACTCTGTTCGTTGCGAAGAAGGATCAAACAAAGAGACTCGTTGTTGACTATCGTCCTCTCAACGAGAAAACCATCAAAAACAAGTATCCAATTCCTCGTATCGATGATCTTTTTGATCAACTTGCTGGAGCCTCAATATTCTCCAAGTTGGACTTGAGAATGGGTTACCATCAAATAAAGATCAGAAAGGAAGATATTCCAAAAACAACTTTCACCACTCGGTACGGTCTATATGAATACACCGTCATGTCCTTTGGTCTCACCAATGCACCGGCGACATTCTCTCGACTCATGAATTCTGTCTTCCATGAATACCTCGACAAGTTCGTTGTGGTATATCTTGATGACATTCTTGTCTACTCCAAATCTGAGGAAGAGCATGGAGAACATCTTCGTCTCACTCTCATGAAACTTCGCGAGCATCGTCTATATGCCAAATTCTCCAAATGTGAGTTCTGGATTCCAGAAGTTGCTTACCTTGGTCATGTCATCTCAGCCAAGGGCATAGCCATTGATCGAGAAAAGGTTAAAGCAATTGTTGATTGGAAACCTCCTAAGACGGTGAAGCAAGTAAGAAGCTTTCTTGGCTTGGCTAGCTATTGCCGTCGTTTCGTCCAAAACTTCTCAAAGATTGCCAAACCTCTCACTGATCTCACAAAGAAGGACAAGAAGTTCGTTTGGTCTCCACAATGTGATGAAAGTTTCAATCTCCTGAAGACTAAACTCACTTCTACACCAGTTCTGGTTGGCCCAGATACTACCAAACCTTTCCAGATATTCTGCGATGCATCTCTCCAAGGTCTAGGTGCAGTTCTTATGCAAGAACGTCAAGTTGTGGCTTATGCTTCACGTCAGTTGAATGCACATGAGCAAAACTATCCCACACATGACCTAGAACTTGCAACAGTTGTGTTTGCCCTCAAGAAATGGAGGCAATACTTGTTGGGTAATCGCACTGAAATCTTTTCCGATCATAAGAGTCTGAAATACATCTTCACTCAACCAGATCTAAACCTCGGGCAAAGAAGATGGATTGAAAAGATTAAAGACTTTGATCTCACCATTTCTTACACTCCAGGCAAGGCTAATGTTATGGCCGATGCTCTCAGTCGCAAGTCGTATTGCAATAATCTCATGATCATGGAAAGCCAACCTCCACTTCATGAAGAATTCCAAAAGCCGAACCTTGGTCTTGTTCCTCAAGGTTATCTTGCAAGCTTGACAGCCAGTCCAACTCTCGAGGACAAGATTCGTTCTGAACAACTTCGTGATGCTGAAATCAAGAAGATGGTAGAACACATCAAAGAAGGCAAGGAGAAATTTAAGTCCTTCTCAATGGATGACAAGGGAACGGTGTTCTTCGAAGGACGCATTGCAGTTCCTCAAGTTCAAAGTCTCAAAGATGTCATTCTCAAGGAGGATCATGAAACTCCTCTCTCCATTCACCCTGGAAGTACAAAGATGTACCAGGATCTTAAGACACTGTATTGGTGGCCTGGCATGAAACGTGAAATTGCTCAATACGTTTCTGAATGCGACGTTTGTCAACGTGTTAAGGCAGTCCATCAGAAAACAGCCGGTCTACTCCAACCTCTGAAAATTCCTGAGTGGAAGTGGGACATGATTGAAATGGACTTCGTCACTGGTTTTCCAAAGTCCAAGAAGGGAAACGATGCAATCTTCGTTGTTATTGATGGTCTCACTAAAGTAGCTCACTTCTTTGCTGTCAAAGAAACAATCTCAGCTAGCCAGTTAGCAGAGCTCTACACAGCAAAGATTGTTCCTCTTCATGGTGTTCCATTGGAAATAAGCTCAGACCGTGGAACTATCTTCACTTCTCATTTCTGGAAAAGCATTCAAGAAGCTGTGGGCACCAAACTTCTGTTCAACACAGCTTATCATCCTCAGTCTCAGGGGCAAGTCGAAAGAGTCAATCAGATTCTCGAGGATATGCTCAGAGCATGTGGTCTCTCCTTTGGCATGAAATGGGAGGATTGCCTTCCATATGCTGAATTCTCCTACAACAACAGCTTCCAGGCAAGCCTAGGCATGGCACCATTTGAAGCACTCTATGGCCGCAGATGCAGGAGTCCAATCAATTGGTCTGGAGCTGGTGAACGTTCACTCTTAGGCCCTGACATTGTTAAGGAAGCCGAAGAGAAAGTTCGCATCATTCGTGACAATCTCAAGATTGCTCAGTCTCGTCAGAAAAGCTACTATGACAGCAAGCACAGAGATATGATCTATGCACGTGGTGACAAGGCATATCTCCGTGTAACTCCCCTCAGAGGCACTCATAGTTTTGGTGCGAAAGGAAAGCTTGCACCAAGATACATTGGTCCTTTCAACATTCTCTCAAGACGTGCGGAAAATGCCTATCGTCTTGAACTTCCAGAAAAGCTATCCAAGGTGCACGATGTGTTTCACGTGTCACAGCTCAAGAGGTGTTTCAAAGATCCAGATCGTGCCGTTGATCATGATTCCATTGAACTGCAAGATGATCTCTCTTATGAGAAGCACCCTGTTCGAATTCTCGATGAGACCGAGCGTAAGACTCGCAACAAGAGCACCACGTTCTTGAAAGTGCAGTGGTCCCATCATTCCGATAAAGAGGCAACGTGGGAGACCGAAGAGGATCTTCGCAAGAAGTATCCGGACCTTTTCCTTTCTCAGTAGGAATCTCGAGGCGCGATTCCTTCAAGGGGGGCGTTTTGTAACATCCCAAGTATGAAAAACCCCCTAGAATGTTTGTTTCTTGTTTAATTAATGTTTTGCATCATGGCATCTTAATCATTGCATTTGTTTTCCTTTTGTTTGCATCTATTTTTCTTTGTTTTCACAATTGAAATTCAAACCAATATTTCAAATGCTTGTTCATACTTGGTATGTTACAACTTTCCAAATAAAAAGGTTCAAATTAAACTTCCAATTGTTTCCATTTTGATCCATAGGGTTCAACTATTTAAACTTGTGGCTTTTAATCATTCATTTAACTCAAATTCCATTCAAATTCAAAATACATTTTACAAACAGCACCCAATTTGAAATTATGGAAATTACAAAATATTTCATTCACTTGCTTGAAAGAAACTTGAATTTAAAACCTTTTTGCTCAAGTTCAATTATTTTCAATCAATGTTAATCCCATCCAAATTTTAAACAAATTTCAAACAGCACCTAAAATTCAAATCTTTTTGAACAAACCAAAAGTGCCCTTTGTGCTGTTAACATAAATAAGTAATATAAAATTTTTGCCTAATTTTTCCTAAACCCACAACCTCTCTTTTCTTCCTATTTCTATTTCAGCAAAGAAAAATAGAAGGAAAGGAAAAAAAACAAACCAACGCGCAGAGGAGGGGAGCAGCCCAGCCCAGCTCCCTGGCCCGATACCCTTTCGCTCACCCCCCTCTCTTTCTTCCCCACGTACGACAGGGCATCGAGCCCCGCCACGTCGACGCCGTCGACAGCGAACGGCCGGGAGCAGCCCTAGCCCCCTATATAGCCTACCCTAGGACCTCCCGATGCTGCCCTAGCCACCTACCTACCTTCCCCCTCGAGCACCGCCGCCAATTCCCCTCTCTCTGCCACCTTTCCCTCCTATTCTGAACCTCACCGGCGCCACCTTTCTCTGAAGCCATGGCGATCGCCGCCGATACCTCGCTCCACCTCGCTGACTAGCAGCTGGAATCAGCCATCCGTATCTCCGTCTACCTCCTGGACGCCACAACAGCCGCGGAGATCCACCACAACGCCGCCGCCATCCTCTCCGTTGCCGCCGACGACAGCGACCTGCACCGAGCCTCTGCTACCTGGAACGAGGGTGAGCACAACGACGTCCTCCTCCGTCTCCTGTTCCCTCTATGCATCCTGCACGCGCGCGCAACCACAACGAGCCAACGCATCCATCCACCGCGAGTATCTGCGCCGCTCGCCGCCGGCGTTCGTTTGTCCGTCAGGTTCAGAAAGGCGCGTGCTTTCGTCAGTTTCCGTCAGCGAGCACGAAGTGAACCTAATCCTGTTTGCGTATCCTATTCTGATAAGAACGTTTCGCTACCGCAGTGGTAGCAGTGCAGTGCGCGCGCGCCCGAGCCCAGGGTTCGAGCCCTGGCGCTCGCGAATAAAACCAACATTTTTGTTTCGCTGGGCAACTGACAGGCGTGGCCCACCTGTAGGTGGCCTCTGTTGCCACCTGTGCTGCCACGCAGCCCAGGGGCCCTCTGTCAGTGGCAGTGGCTAGCCACTGCAGAGTGAAATAAGTTTTAAGCTTTTCTTTTTTTCAAAATAAATCCTTTTTCAATTACAGATTAGCCCCTGTTTTTATTTTGCTAATAACTTTTAAATTACAAATCCAAATAATAAAAATAAAATATGTTTGTTGAACCAAATTTAATTCTCTACCTGTTTATAACATTTGTATTCTGTTTTGAATAATTCAAATGCATTCAAATTTCAAATTCAAACAAATCCTTTTCAAATTGGTTAATTGCATAACTAATTCATACTTAATTCAAATAACCTAAATAAAATATGTTTTCCATGCTATTTTGAACCATATTTTCAAATATAAATTTTGTTTCATGTTTTGAAGAATTAAAATTGCTTAAATAATTTAAACCTTGTTTAAATCATTTAAATTTGCTAAATTCATAACTTGTTTAAATTAAATTATTTTTGAACATATAAAATATGTTTTCAAACTAGAAAAACATAAGATTTTCAAATATGAATTTGAATTTATGTCTTGAACAAATAAAAATTCAAATAAATTCATACTTGAATTTAATTCATTTAAATCTTGTTTAATTCATAAATAATTCCTCTTAATTCCTTTTTCAATAATTGAAACATGTATTCCACCTAAAATTTTGTGCTCTTTCCAAATATGAATTTTGTTATGTGCTTGGAACAATTTAAATTGCTGAAAACAACAAATAATTGTGTAACACCTTTAAGTGACCAAAATTTCTTAACTTAATCAATAAAATTCCAAACTTGGTAAACCTTATTTTAAATTGTTTCTATTGTTGTTACTTTTCTGTTTTCCTCATCCATGCATCATACTAATCCACTTTCACCTGTTGACTAGTTGTAAAACAAATATTCCAACCTTAATTGATGGGCTTTTCATAGGCCACTCAAATTGCATGTGGGTCCATTTAATCATGTTGTTACCATGTCAACTAGTTTATTTTGATGCATCAATTAAGTGGACATGCATCATCCCATGATTGTGCACTATGCCATGTTATTGATTGTTTGTCTCTTTGCGTTGTTTGTTTGCTTCTTCTTGGATAGACGACGATGTTGAGACAGACGATACTTACGACACCCCTTCTGAGGATCTAGCTCAGTACCAGGCTGCTGAGTTTACAGGCAAGTATTCACTCACATGAACCATTGTGTTCCTTTCAACATTGGATACCGATACTTTCCGTTGTCTATTTCTGCTAGCCCTATGAATCGTTGCTTCTGTTCGAACCTATCACATGTTATCCTTTAACCCTGATATAGCCTCACCCCCACACCTATAACCCTGTTGCTTGTTGCCCGTGTCTTACTAGCATGCTTAGGGTTGTTTCTGCTCGAGTATGTTGCCGTTACTTTTCTGATACTATATTTCTATTATGTTCTGGGGCTCGATGTTAAACAACAACCTGTTAATTTTGAGGTAATAATAATTTGCTGATAAGGCACCGGCAGGAGGCCCGGCGTGGTTTTGAGGCCTGCTAGTGTCGACCCTAATTAGGAAAAGGGTCTTGTCTACTGATCCATGATGAGCGCACTATCCGCATGTGGGAAGCGTGTATGGGCGCCCCCCTCAATTTGATTCGATTCGCATCTCGTCCAAATCGCCACACTTAGTTCGGGCTTTCCATTTGATGCACTCATATGCAGGTACGAACCCGAGGCCAGGGTGGAACTTTTGTAGTCGGCATTTAGGGCGGCGTGGTCTTAGAGTGCTATGAGGGTCCCCTTTTCTTCGTGGGGCTCGATTAGCCGCGCACGCACAGCACGTGGTGCTTTGGGCTTGATGCGAAGAAGAGTTGAGTTGTGTAGAGTGCCTCGCTTGGTGGGTTTGATTCCCGTCTGGCGGGATATTCTTACGTGTACGGCCAAATTGGTGCACCCCTGCAGGGATAAATCTTCTCGAGAAGCCGTGTTTTCTGCGGTTATGGTTAACTTGGTGAAAGTACTGGCTAACAAGTACTCAGAACAACTTACACCTAACTAATGATAACTTGACTAGTAATAGCCTTATTGTCACAATAACTTGATCCATCACTAATCCAACTGTGTGAGTTATCCTCGGATTGCTTCTTTGGATAAGGGGCGAGATCCAGGATGGGTTTGTTTGGAGTTAGTTATAGTTGGTTACGATACGCTATCTTATCTCCTTTCTGTTAGCCGGAAGTTGTAGTATGTTCTGTAGTTGGTTAGTGCAGCCAGCTGCCGCATCTTTTGAATTCCCCTTTCTTCCGTTGAACCCAAAGCATCTGTGCTTGGTGTTGACGGGTTACACTTTGGTGAACTGTGAGTCTTGCTTGCCAGTACGTGTATGTACTGACCCCTTTGGGGATGTGGTTTCCGCAGACTACGCTTACGAGGATCCCCGTGACGGCTACTACATGGAGTTTGACGAGGCTGCTGACGAGTAGATAGCGGACCTGGGCAGAATCCGAGACATCGTGGATGGGCTCCGTTTTCTTTTCATTCCCGGCTTCTTAAGCCTATTTGGATTTGTCTGTACTCAGACCTTTTGAATGCTTCCGCTGAGATGTAATGATGATATGTTGGGACATGTGTCCTCTGGATGATTGTATTTGCTATCTCTGCTCTAGTGAGAGCTGTTTGCAACTTATTTCTATTTATTTGTGTCTTAGAGACCTGTTGTGCTATCACTTTGTTCAACGCCGTTGACGTACCATGTGTGTATGGTATGAAGTACGTCAATGGTAGTATCCTGATTTCTATGGGATGGTTTACGTAGACGATGAACAGTAGGGGTTGGTTGTCACACATAAGTGTGTTGGCCTACTCGTAAGAGATGCGGGTGCCGGTAAGCCCCGTAATCCAATCAACTACTGTTCAACGGAACTGCGAGTATCCTCTAGAAGTCCGGGTGCGACACGGACTCACAGAGGGAATGGGCCACAAGTGTTGTGAAGCCCACTACCATTCGCTATATAAAGAGGGGCGCAGGTTGCCCAGCGGGCACGTTAGTCCACTCCCATGTGTTGGGAACCCTAGCCCCACTCAGTCCAGCCATTGCACCGGACCTAGCAGTCCACCGTCGGAGCTCCTCCTCGTACGTGTGGATACCGGCAGAGGTGCTGTACGTTCAGCACTTTGACGTTCGCGGGATCGGATCGTCTGGATCGGATCGTGGACTACACTGCCCCGGCACGCTTCACCGATAATCCGCAACCGCGCGTCTAGTGGTAATCATCGTGGCCTTCTACCTCGGCTAGATCTTGGAAGTACCGCGTAGGAAAAAGTTTTGTTTATCTCTACGCGTTCCAACAAGCTTATCTACAAAGGTTTCCGACTTTGGTTCTTCAAGGTCTCTTTCACTCGATGAGACTCATGTGGTAACTATTGTCCAAGGAACATTTGGTTATCTAGATCCAGAGTATTATCATACTGGATAACTAAGAACTAACCGAACAGAGTGATGTGTATAGTTTTGGAGTAATACTTGTGGAACTTTTGACAAGTAAGAAGCCAATTTTTATCAATGATCTAGGTGCAAAACATAACTTGGCCCATTATTTCGTGGAAGGATTGCAGGAGGGAATTATCATGGAAATAATGGATCCTCAAGTTGTAAATGAGGCACACCCAGAGGAGATTGATTATAATTGCTCACTTACAGAAGCATGCTTGAGACTCAGAGGAAGAGACCGACCTACTATGAAAGAAGTAGATATGAGGTTGCTAGTCCTCAGAACTAGGAGGCTGAGAAGATGCAACATTCTTCCATCTAGTAATGAAGAGATTGGGCATCTTTTATGCCCAAAGGTTAGTACCTTTGATGCGTCGAGGAATGTTGTCAATGCTGGTAATTTAACATCTGAAGGCATCTCCCGTTGCTACTCCCAAGAGCAAGAACTTTCATCCTCGGTCACTTTGCCACGCTAAGTATATATGAGAAACACCATACAATCGTGTCCCTCCTAGTATTCATCTGAATTAACTTTTTTATTTTCTATCGAGTCGTACTATGCTGGAAAGTTCACTTTATATCACAGCATGTCGTGTAATTACGGTTCATGTATATTTCCAAAATTTATTTGTAGCCCATGTCAATTGGGTACATAATATGTCACAATTATTTGTGACAAATATGCTTGTAATGTATAAGTTATGGTACATCACTGTATTATGAGATTTTGTTATACTGCAATTTACTAGTCTTATGGACAATACTTGGGAATCATCTAATCCTTCAATAGCTTGGGTATTCCGGGCATTACAGATTTGGATATTAAATTCTAATTCTATTTCCATAAGAATAATTAGTCCAGATTCATAGGGTAAATCTCTCTTGCAAAATAGAAATCGCTCCATATGCACATGGAGGGAGTAGACAGGAAACTGAGGGATGCATCAAAAGTTGCCTACAGCAAAAACAAGCACATGAACGTGTCAAAAAAAGCAAGCGAACAAATTTAACTAACACCAAATATTTCAGGTTCCCCAGTTTACTAAAACCCCATGGTTTCTAACTCCAGCTCAGAGCTTAGCTAGTTACGCAGCCCCAATCGCAGCGTTTGACTGATTCGAAATTTCGCACCTTGAAAAACAAAGCTTTGAAAAATCAAAACTCGCAGTACACCGTATACTACATGTTTTAGCTGAGTTTAAGGAGCTAGTCTTCTAATTTGTGAACACTTGTAGAAAAAGGGCTTTCTATCCAACTTAGGAAAGACCTCTAGTCCCCAGTGTGTTTTGGGCCGGGACTAGTGTAGCACTAGTCCCGGGCCATCCCGGCTCCAAAGGTTGGGAGGCCGGGGAGCCTCTAGTTCCGGGTCGTTCCTGACCTCTAGTCCCGGGCGGTGATACCACCCGGGACTAAATGGGCTGGTGCCTCTAGTCCCGGGTCGTATCACGGACCGGGACTAAAGAGGAGGGGGGGCTCTAGTCCCGGGTTGTATCACGGACCGGGACTAAAGGGTCTTCTCTGTTTTTTTCTTACTCACCGTTTTGAGCATAACTTTTGCATTGGAACTCGGATATTGATGTTACTTAGCTCGTTTTGAAGATAAGAAATAGATATACATATCACACACGTTGTTCAAATATATTCTTCGAAAACATATCCATGATAAAGGACAAAAAATTACTTTGTTTTGGGACTTTCTAGGGAACCATGTGAATTTTAAGGATGAACCACTAGTTATGAATTAAGTATAGTCCTATATATACACGATGGAAATCATATTTGAACTTGTCTCATTTTTCTAATCAATTTAGATATATTATTTGTCAATTTTTGATTTACGGAATTGTAGATACGCATTATTCAATATTAAATAGAAAACACAAAAAATATATTATTTAATTTCAAGTATTTGAGTTCAAGATCATTATTACTTATTTATTTTTGTTTAACTAAATAAATTTTTTTATTTAAAAATTAAAGATATGCGACATCATAGTTTAATGGTTAACATGATTGACATCATAATATTATCAGGAAAACAACCTTTGTTTTTTGGAAGCTGAGAGGGAATGAACTAAGAAGTTAAGCATGCTGAGAGTAGAGTAGTTCGAGAATGGGTGACCGACTGGGAAGTGTCACTAGAGAAAAAATTGAATGATTAGAGTTAAAAATTACTGAGAAAATGATTACAGTTAGTAATAATAGAGACTAGCTGAAATCTGTATAAAAAATCACAACATCTTTAGTCCCGGGTCGTCCTCTAGCCCGAAAGCGTTGTGCATGGCCCATGGAGAGCCTTTAGTCCCTGTATGTAACTCGTGGGGACTAAAGGTGGGTGCCTTTAGTCCCGGTTTCGTAGTCCCGGATAGAGAATTGGGGAATAAAGGCTCTTACGTCCCGGGACTAGAGGCCCGTTTTCTACTAGTGGACGACGCATAATTGTTTTCTTCCCAGCTAGATATACACAACAGTATCTTGGAGAACCACACACACCAAGCTGGAATAGGAAGCCGGTGCCGATCATATTTAAGAAAAACAAAGCTAAATGCAACGCATGATCAGAGCGTCCGTATTAATAGGGGAATTCCCCTCGCCCCCTACTTCTACCGCACCGCACCCCACTTCCAGGCCACGACTTGTGACCTAGAGCCGTCGCCGACAAGCAATGAGCCACCGCTAGCACACACGCCGGCGAAAAATGACACACCGCCGCAATAATATCCCGCTTCGCCGAGTCCTACGACACGTAGCCCATGCTCGCACAGGCGCGGGAGCCATGAACATGCGACAGAGGCGGCTCTGATGACGAGCGTAGGCAGCTCATCGCCTCTGACGCCGCACGTAAGGGGGGATTACATCCACCATGGACTCCCGGTGTTCCATGTGTTCAAGTACTGCGGGGTCGAGGATTACGACTGCAAGCGTGCAACCCTTCTGTGCGGCGAGACGAGCTCTACCGACGCTGGGAGGAGCGGCTCCGGCGGAGGGTGCGCACCCCGATAACCCAGCCCGTTAACCGCGACGAGCCCCCGCCGCAAGGATACAATGTCGCGGTCTAATCCTCAAACATTTTGCTAGAGGACTTCGTCGCCGACAAAACACTAGAGAAGATGGTCATTGTGCTCTGGGTGAGGTTGGCTCGGGAGGAGGAGGAGCTACAAGAGCTGCGGCGTCTCGACGCCAAGCTCCTAGAGGCGGGGCTCGCCCATACACGCAGCAGTACATGAACAACAACAAAATAAGACCACATGCTTTTAACCCAAGCGATGGTTAATGTTTAATTAACACCGCATCAAAATACGTCTGGGATATCATACATACGGAGCGCCGCCTCACTTTCCCCACCTCGGCCCCCTCCCGTCTTCTCTCTCCCGTTGCGTCCGTCGACTAGGGCCGCCCGGCGTTGCCTGGGATGACACTGGCGGCGGCGGTTTCTCTATTCATGCGGGTGTCCATGCGGGCTCTGGGCCCTTCTGTTTCGGTGACAGTGCTCCAAGGGTGGCAGAGGTCCAGCGATGGTAGTGATGATGCGCCGACGCATCTATGGGGCTGCGGGGTAGCTCAGCTCGGTGGATCTGGGCCCTTCGGGCCCCATATGGGTCGTGGCGAGCGGGCCTGGTGATATGTCGAAAACGTATCTAATTTTCCGACCACTTTTGCTGTTGTATTTCCTCTAAACTTGTGAGTTTTGAATACAACTAACACGGACTGACGTTGTTTTCAGCATAATAGCTTTGGTGTCTTGTTTTTGTGTAGAAATTCAACTTTCGGGAAAATGCCCAAAAAATATCGCAAAGTCTCTATTTTACACGAAGACTCACAGAGCCAGAAGACGAGACGGAGAGGGGATTTGAGGGGCCCACATCACGTGGTGGTGCCCCCCTAGGCCGTGCCATGGCATGGTGTGGCCACCTCGACCACCCCCTCGTGCCCAATTTCGACTAATTAAAGCCCCTTAATCTAAAAACGTCGGGGAGGGGTGGGGGGGTTCATCATATTCCAGAGAAAAACACCAAAGCGCCGCTGCCTCCTCGAAACTCAATTCAGGGATCAGATGTCCCCATTCTGGCACCCTTTCGGGACGGGGATTTGGAGGAGATCATTGTAATCGCCACCACATCTCCATCAACCAACCATGATTCCCCATCCATGTGTGACTAATCGCCGTTGTAGGCTGAGAGGGATGGTAGGGATTGGATGAGATCGTTCATGTAATAATTGCTAGATTGTTAGGGCATGGTGCCCAGTATCTGTTGCTAGTGCTATCTATAGTTGTTGCAACTTGTTATGCTTAATGCTTGTCACTAGGGCCCGAGTGCCATGATTTCAGATCTAGGCATGTTATTGATTCATGAGTACAATTATTGCTTTTTTATCTTACTTGTAAGTTGTATACACATATCGTTGTCGGAACCCGAGGCCCCAAAGTGACAGAAATTGGGATAATCGGAGGGGATGGCTGTGATGTGACGATCACATGTGTTCACGACGTGTTAATGCTTTGCTCCAGTGCTTTATTAAAGCAGCACCTTAATTACCAGTAGATTCCCTTAGGCCCCTGATACGTCATAAAAGTATCTATAATTTCTGATGTTCCATGTTGTTTTCATGCCATATGCTACATGTTTTCCTTACAATTTATGTCATTTTTATCGATTTTCCGGACTAACCTATTGACAAGATGCCATAGAGCCAGTTCCATGTTTTCTGCTGTTTTTAGTTTCAGAAAAGTTGTTCTGGAAATATTCTCGGAATTGGAAAATTCGAAGCGCGGAAGTCTTAGAATTCCCGAAAGTTCCACGGAGTCCAGAAGAGGCCTAGAGGGGGGCCACACCATAGGGCGGCGTGCCCCCCCCGACCACGCCTGGGATGGTGTGGGCCCCTCGGACATCCAATGCCATCTCCCTTTCGCCTATTTATTCCCCCTGATACATCAATCCTAAAAACATACCACTTCTTCTCGAGAAACAACCGAGGCTGCCGTCATCGTCAACCCGAGATCGGGAGGGTTCTGGAACTCTCCCCGGCACCCTGCCGGGAGGGGAATTCATCACCGGAGGAGTCTACACCACCATGCCCGCCTCCGGAGTGATGCGTAAGTAGTTCACCCTTGGACTACGGGTCCATAGCAGTAGCTAGATGGTTGTACTCTCCACTTTATGCCTCATGTTTAGATCTCGTGAGCTGCCTCAAATGATCGAGATCATCTATTTGTAATGCTACATGTTGTGTTTGCTGGGATCCGATGATTATTGAATGCTATGTCTGTTGATTATCAATCTATCATGTTATCTTCTCAGTCGGAGTTTGTAGCGACCGAATTCACGAGAAACCGCGACGACGGATCCCGCGGCACTCGCAAGTGGCGGCCAAATCCAGATGACAAATCACCCTAAGAGGATCTTGACAAATACTGCTCCCTGCATCTGTTCACGGAGAAGCACACGGGCAAGCTCAAGGCCACCCATCTCCTCAAGGACTGCCGGAAATTTCTGAATATCCACGAGGCGTACTCGAGAAGCATCGAATCGCCACAACCCGGGGATACCCACAAGTACCTAGAGGCAATGCAGCCGCGCCAAACGCACCACCGCCGCCTCCACCTCCACAAGCAACGCAACACAACATGGTGCTAGCCACAAACCCAACAGCAGCAAATCGGGGAGCCACGGATACCCCAACCCTCATGAAAACATAGGCATGATATACAAGATCTGCCCGTCTTGACGATTCAAGAAGACCAATACTCGCAATGTCAACATGGCAGTACAAGCACCACCGTCCAAAATAGAGTACCTAAAGATGTCCGAGCACCCAATCACTTTCTCCGGGGAGGACCACCCACCACGGGTATACCGACCAACACACGCAGCGCTCGTCATCCAGACACAAATAGGAAACCACGACCTAGCCAGGGTATTCATGGATGGAGGCAATGGGATAAACATCATATCCGGGGGCGGGCTGCCGTAACGGGCTCTGTGGGCCCACCTACGCCTCTACGCTGACGGGGAACGCGCGACGCCAACGAGCTTGGATGCCGACGGCACTACGCCGACGGCCACCGTCGGGCCACCTCTATGCCGACGGGGATCGCGTGTACGCCGACGGTGGCCAGCCGTCGGCGTCTAGACTGTGTGCTATAGTGCTGGGGGTAGAACCTCCATTTAAAAAAATGTAACTATATGTGTGTTGTCTGGTTGATATATTACTTCCTCCATTCCATAATGTAAGCCTTTTTACCAAGCTGTTTTAGTTTGCTAAAAAGGCTTACATTATGGAACGGAGGGAGTAAGTAACAGTAAAACTCAACCATCTACGCCCTCCCACAGCAACTTGACGTTTTGAACCATTGAATATGCCTCTTTAACGTTCCAGGTTGCTTTGTCCTTCCACCGAATGTCGCTCCCTCGTTTCACCGTGCGAGTCCACACACCCAGTTGAGTCAAAGTGTCAAACATCTATGGGCTGCTGCTCTGGAGATCAATCTGGGCTCCTTCTCATGACTCGGGCTAGTTTTAGCTGCAATCATTTCCTTCATGGTCGAGGCCCACTGCCAAGAGCTACATTGTTGGGCTGCCGTTCACCGGGCCTTCGTCTGTATATGTGTGTCTAGGAAGCATGTGTGGATATTTGGCCCGCGCAGAAGTCGATTCGTCCCCATAGTGCTTGAAGTGCGGCCACCAATGGCTCTGGCGATGCAATTTCATTTCCAGGGTCGGTTGCCCTTTCGTCTCCATTCCCTAATGATGGTGGCACATGGCTTGTCTTTGAGGAGCTAGAGGGCGGTCACATATACCCTTCGTCATCTATGCTACCCAATGGAGGAGGCGATGTGTGGAGCAATGGAGGCCTGCGGTGTGTCGACAATGATTCTTGGGCTGTGCCGTCTCCTAGTCCAAGCCTTTTCTCCACCGTCGATCGTGGCCAGTGCCCAGTGACCGCCACCGCCGACGACTAGCTCTTCTTTCTCTCCTATAGCCTCCACGCCATGGCAGATGCTTCCGGCTCCACCATCAATGCATTCTCTCGGCTTTGTGTTGGCTCCTCCCCGCCTATCGTGCCTCTGAGGTATACCCGTTGCAAGAAATCACTTTGTAATTTATAGAGCAAGCGCGAATACTGCAAATCATGTCTCGGTTGCACCACTAAGCGGTGATTACTTCGTCATTATGTGCCAACAAATGTTGAAAATAATCTTTGGGAAACAAGACCTTTCTGAAATAGAAAACACATTTTTTGTCAGGCATTGTAAATTCAAGTCTTTCTTTCTTTTTTTACACAAACAACAACCCCAGGAAGGGCCTGCATTCCATTACTTTTGCAAATAACGGAACAACCACCAACATTCCACGAGTTTTTGTTCGCCCCTTACAGCCTCACAGACTGATGACAAAAAGAAAAGCGAACTACGACCTGCCGATGCAATCTCCAACCAAACCAACAGCAAGCTAGGGAAGGCCCAGAAGGGCTCTAGCCTAAGCTGCACAAGACTACGCAAAACATAGCAGGGATCTCCGAGATCCAAGTACCAACAATACACAAACAAAAACGACCAAAGTTCATAACATCCAGCAGGAGCAAAAGAACCCCTCCCAATCAGCACTCCTCTTCAACCCCATCTGATCTTTTCTCCTCCTCCTCGACCAGCATTGCCTTCATAAGGTCTCGCTGTTATGGCCAAGACGCTTGAACGCGGTGAATTCCTTCTGTTCTCCAACGAAATCGCAGTTTGAAGCAGCAAATCAGCCCCAGCTCGAATGTCAGCATGTTCATGCGCTGGATGGAGACCTGCCCAATAATTGAGAAAAACACATGTATAACTGATTAGTTCAAAAGGAGACCTGATCATCTCCTTCTCAAAGCATGCAGGGTTTCTGATTTTCCAAATGGCCCAGCAAACTGCAGCTACACCAGTAATCTGAATGTTACGACTGGCCTGTAAGTATTGAGGAATCTACCAAAAGAACTGAAGGAAGGATCCAGGCCTATTATTGGCTCCAACCACAGAACCAATCACACTCCAGATATATTTTGCCGCATCACAAGTAAAGAACAAGTGCAGAATGGACTCTTCTTCATTGCAGAACTGACATTTATAACTGCCAATCCATTTCCTTTTCCTCATATTATCTTTAGTTGCAATGGCATCGTGCCAAATCAACCAAAGCCAGACCTTAATTTTAAAAGGAATTTTAGCTTTCCACATGTGATTAAAGGACCTGTCCAAGCCATTGCTAGAGATGAAATTATACATGGACTTGAGAGAAAAAAACTCCATTTTTTCTCCACTTCCATCTTGGGGAGTCCTTATTGTTGTTTAAATCAATCCGAGCCATTTTATTCTGCAGATTTCTCATATCCCCTTGCAGGTCACTGGTCAGCCATCTTCTAAAGCTAGGTAATGCACTGTTCATTACAGATATCAAACAGCCCGGGGAAAACATCTTTAAGAGCCATGTGCCCACACCATGCATCACACCAGAAGTTAGTTCCCTTCCCATCAAGTCTTTCTTTCTGAAGTTGCATTTAATTAATTGAGACTGACACAATGTGCTACTGTAGGAATTGGATCGAGTTAAGGGATATCGACCCTCATCTCCTAACCAGTTTGGCGTTCATCGATTTGCCGTTGGATTTACTGTTGGTTCCAATTGCAAAATGGTGTAGAAAGACCAAGCTTTGGAAGCCCTCTCTGGTTTGGGTTGACATTTTTCAGCCTGCAAGGGTTCACCAGACGCTAACAGACTTGCTAACCAGCTCGTGTTGTAAGCTGATTACATTCAGATTTTAAGTTCCTTTCTGTCTTCCTGATGTATTCAACAATATGTATTCAACTTTCTCCTTTTGCGACTATTTCGGCTACTCGTGTTGATAAATTAATGTGGATACCTTTTTTAATTTCTACATTTTCATTACTGCTCTTATGCTCTTATTCTCTGTAACAAGCATTGCCTTGTGTTTGCTGATATGTATCAACTTCCGAATCTCCAACAAAAATCATGGTATTAAGCTGCGCATAGCTGTTCATCGTCTTTCCGACTTCCTCGCCATGAACAACGAGACTAACAGATAAATAATGGTGTTCGACAAACGATTTGCATTTATATATGTATATATCATGTACTCATTGACTTTCCCTAGACATTGCTCCGGCTTTGGCATCAATATCTCTACTTTTTTCTTCTTTTGATGGTATAATCATTAGCGATTTAGATGGTTGTACCTAAAAGTTAAATAAACCACATCCAAATCTCCGAGTTTAAGATACTCCCTCTATTCACAGTTACATTGCTTCTTGGTTTTCAATCGACATTCAATTGGTTTTCAATTGTATACACGGTACTTATTTGATTATTTACTATTTTATAAAATGGACGGGCGCGGCAACGCGCGTATCTCCGTTCTAGTATGCAATAAATATCGTCTAACCAGTTGAAATGACGAATTTGGTGGTGCCCCGGCGCTTGCGTTGATTGTAATTAAATCGTTATTGGGTTTATTGAGACAACGATTTTCTGGCGAATTATAGGGCGAGTCGCAATCAGTTGGCGACACTTGACTTGTTTCTACATACAGTTGTCGTCTCATCATGAAGGACCACACATTTATTTTGTGATGGCAATCTGCAGATCGAGAAAAGTCGATATACCAATTGCCAAATTCCGGTAGAACCTTCGGTATATTGCCTATGGAACGTGTGGTGACCGGTAGGTGTAGACTTCGCGTCAAGTCGTCCAACTAAAATGAACAGCAATTTCTTCTCGCTCGGATAAATTCCTTTTACTGCTGTTTCAGGATCATTTCTCTTCCCTCGCGCACATACCATCTGGGGCTGTTACACGCAATAGCAAAACAACGATGAAATTAAGCAAGATCGAACCAACGGGGACACGAGATTTTAACGTGGAAAACCCTTCCAACAAGGAAGAGAAAAAACCACGGGCACCAGCCAGCAATACTTCACTATTTCGGGTGAGGTTACAAACGCGCCGGGATTTACAATGTGTGGCTTATCCCGTGCGGCGGCTTACAAGAGGTACATAAAGGCGTTCCTGGCCTAACTAGGTCGGTAACAGTGATTCCAACTCCAACTCGGTAACAACTCGTACCGTACCTCGCGTAGCTAGGTCCGGCGACGGGCCTCGCGTAGCGGAGACCGAACTTTTCTTTATCTTCATATGAATTTGGATCACCATAAAATAACAGGGGCTACGTACTCCACCTCTAGTTCAAGTTGGTTAGATTTTATTTTTAAATACCGTGATTGAGAGGGCGTCATACTGGATTACAAGTTTTGTTAGCATTTAAAAATTAACTTTATAGTTTGATACATACATATATAAATTCATCTTGCATCAACTTAATTTGAGGACTAACTATTGATATGTCAGGTAACTACTTGTCCACAAAATATACTTCTTGGTCAGCTAAAAAAATGATATTTAGGTTTCCATCAAAATTTATACCTCATGCATCTCAGAAAAAATTTACAGCGGAAAAAACACTGGGCATTAATAGTGGCGACCGCCAAATTACTTTACCAAGTGTTTTCCCTTAACCGAGTGATTTCCCTGTCACTTGGTTTTAGGAAGCGGCTTTGCCTGGTGTCTAACAAAATACACTCGGACATATTCTGACACAGGGTAAATGGAATTAAATCCAAAATTTTCTTTTCACTGTTTCTATTCAGCTGACCACTAGGGTACACCTCCTTGAAGCTCCGACGCAAACAACAGAACGCTACTAGTTCTGCTAAAGAGGTAGAAAAATAATTCTATGTGAAGCAGACCAGGAGGATATCACGATTATATTACAGGCAAGATGCAAGAGGGTAAAAAACTAAAAGGCTCCCGACAAGGAGGGTAAAAAACTTTTTATGTGGTGGGTTTATGTATTATTTCAAACATTCTCATACTCCTTTCTGTCAGAACCACCGTGCCGTATACGGCCGTTCCACCGAGACATGTACACTGACCTTTTCAACCCAATAGTTTCACATCAAGACGTAGAACAAAGACTGTTTTAGCAGCGGGGTTTTTTTTTTTGAAAAATGGTGGTTTAAATTAAATAGAAATATTAAGTAACAGTATAACTCGCCTAGCTAGGAGCCACCACAGCGATTTGGCGTTCTAATCCGTCCAATCCTAATTTAACGATGCTAATTAGCCGGTCTTAGTTTAACGGGCGCGCAACCAGCTTACCAGACCGGGAACATTGCGGGTCAACTGGAGGGCTGCTGCTCCGCTCACCAAATTGTGTGCATTGTGGTTGATTCGGGTAATGGGGCCTGTCCTCACCCGTTAGGCAAAGAAAGATGGGCCCTGACTCTCCAGAGACCACCTTGACCTGCTCGCATTTCTTCTCGCGCGACCTCACTATTGGAAAATCGATTATCGCCGAGTCTCAGCGTCTGTGCCGAGTGCCAAAGCACGGGTCACTCGGCAAACCGCTCTGTACGCCGACACCCGCCCGAAAAACACTCGGCAAAACATCACACTCGGCGACCATCTTGTACGCCGAGTGTGCTCTGCACCTGACACTCGGCAAAACGGAAACACCCGGCGTAGCATGTTTTTGCCGAGTGTCCCGTGCAGGGCACACTCGGCGTACAAATAGACAACGGCAAATCAGATCAATACACTCGGCAAAAATATAACACTCGGCATACCGAGGAGACACGTGGCGAACCGTGCGTTTCAACCGGGACGAAACGGTGACGTTGGTTCGCCGAGTGTTTCCGTAACGGGGACTCGGCATACTAAGACTCTTTGCCGAGTGTCGTCGTGCACCACTCGGCAAACTCGGCTCCGAAAATTTCGTGGCTTCGCGCCAACTTTTCGCGCGTAGTTTTTCGAATCTTTGCCGAGTGTCGTCGTGCACCACTCGGCAAACTCGGCTCCGAAAATTTCGTGGCTTCGCGCCAACTTTTCGCGCGTAGTTTTTCGAATCTTTGCCGAGTGTCTAGGGGGGGTACTCGGCATAAAAATGTTCCCTCGAAAGATTTTCCCTTCGCGCCAACTCCTCCCGCGCAGTTTATAGCTTTGCCGAGTGTCCCGTGATATGACACTCGGCAAAGCCGTGTGCCTATCTTTGATCCACCGGCTCACAATCACTTGAAAGATCCAACGGCTCCGAAGATCTCGAAGAAAACACACGATCCGTGTGCTTCTTCTCACTATATAAACACACATGCATCTAGCTCGTTAGCACATATCTACAACCCAGCACACTCTTCCATTTCTTCGTGCCAACTCTTCCATGTCTTCCACCGTACCCACTTTAACCTACTCGGAGGCGGAGGAGCTCTGCGCCTCAAACTACCCCTGCCCTCCCGGGTAGGACGTCCCCGCCGGGTGGATGCTGAGCGTCGGAGGCGTGCCGGTCCCTCCTGTCCCTCGAGGTCTGGCGCGCCGGGCGGCCATCACGAACCACTACTACTTCGAGCTGACACCGGAGCAGCGGACGTATCCCCAATGGAATCCCAACTACCGCGCAGGTTGGGACGTCTTCTTCTTCAATCGGCGTGAGAGGGCGCTCGCCAGGTACGAGGAGGACGGCCCGCCTCCTTCGAACTTCAACGAGGCTGGTCGTCGGCTGTGGTGGCGCGGCCGTACTCTCCAGGGCGTCATGAACTACATAAGGAACAGCGATAACCCCCGCCTGCGCTACCCGCAGTCCAGGCGTGCTCCCCCATCGACATTTCAGCCCCCATCTGACGACAGCAACGATGGCGGCGGCGACTTCGACGACTACGAGTACATGTATTATACGCCTAGGCAGGAGTATGACTAGACCTGAGCCACAAGATGGCTGGGACAAATGGTTTGTCCATGTATCCTAGAATGTTTAGATCCACGTACTGTCGTGTATCCCGCTTCCTTCGAATTTCAATCTTGTCGTAAAATTCAAAAATAATCGTAGTGGTGTGTGTTCAAGTGTCATGTTAGTCCCAAGGAACACACTTCTGCGTGAGCCGGAAGTGGGTAGCAAAGTGGAACTAGTTGCTTGGTTGTGTCATGTTAGGCCCAAGGAACACCCTTGACAATGGTAGGGCCCACCTACTTGCAAGATTCCCCCTGTTACGTCAGATCCGGGAGTTTAAGGGGTGTGAGCAGTCCTAGAACCCGCGAGAGAGAATCCGACGCCGGTGAGGCCCCGGCACAGAGAGTGATGGTATCTTTGGCACCCAACACCCATGATACAATCTAACACACATGGCATGGCAAAACATTGGTTTAGGTGGGATCCCGACGCTCCGGGTCCCCTCTCCGGAGATACACTAGCCCCGGTGTAGAAAAAGACGGAACCTGCGTCTAGCCCCCTCTACGTGAGCCGGAAGTGGGTAGCAAAGTGGAACTAGTTGCTTGGTTGTGTCATGTTAGGCCCAAGGAACACCCTTGACAATGGTAGGGCCCACCTACTTGCAAGATTCCCCCCGTTACGTCAGATCCGGGAGTTTCGGGGTGTGAGCAGTCCTGGAACCCGCGAGAGAGAATCCGACGTCGGTGAGGCCCCGGCACAGAGAGTGATGGTATCTTTGGAACCCAACACCCATGATACAATCTAACACACATGGCATGGCAAAACATTGGTTTAGGTGGGATCCCGACGCTCCGGGTCCCCTCTCCGGAGATACACTAGCCCCGGTGTAGAAAAAGACGGAACCTGCGTCTAGCCCCCTCTGCGTGAGCCGGAAGTGGGTAGCAAAGTGGAACTAGTTGCTTGGTTGTGTCATGTTAGGCCCAAGGAACACCCTTGACAATGGTAGGGCCCACCTACTTGCAAGATTCCCCCCGTTACGTCAGATCCGGGAGTTTCGGGGTGTGAGCAGTCCTGGAACCCGCGAGAGAGAATCCGACGTCGGTGAGGCCCCGGCACAGAGAGTGATGGTATCTTTGGCACCCAACACCCATGATACAATCTAACACACATGGCATGGCAAAACATTGGTTTAGGTGGGATCTGCTAACATATTATTGGATGGAAGCTTATCTACAAAGGTTTCCGACTTTGGTTCTTCAAGGTCTCTTTCACTTGATGAGACTCATGTGGTAACTATTGTCCAAGGAACATTTGGTTACCTAGATCTAGAGTATTATCATACTGGACAACTAACAACTAACCGAACAGAGTGATGTGTATAGTTTTGGAGTAATACTTGTGGAACTTTTGACAAGAAAGAAGCCAATTTTTATCAATGATCTAGGTGCAAAACAGAACTTGGCCCATTATTTCGTGGAAGGATTGCAGGAGGGAATTATCATGGAAATAATGGATCCTCAAGTTGCAAATGAGGCACACCCAGAAGAGATTGATTATAATTGCTCACTTACAGAAGCATGCTTGAGACTCAGAGGAAGAGACCGACCTACTATGAAAGAAGTAGATATGAGGTTGCTAGTCCTCAGAACTAGGAGGCCGAGGAAATGCAACATTCTTCCAGCCAGTAATGAAGAGATTGAGCATCTTTTATGCCCAAAGGCTAGTACCTTTGATGCGCCGAGGAATGTTGTCAATGCTGGTAATTTAACATCTGAAGGTATCTCCCGTTGCTACTCCCAAGAGCAAGAAATTTCATCCTCGGTCACTTTGCCACGCTAAGTATATATGAGAAACACCATACAATCGTGTCCCTCCTAGTATTCATCTGAATTAACTTTTTTATTTTCTATCGAGTCATACTATGCTGGATAGTTCACTTTATATCAGAGCATGTCGTGTAATTACGGTTCATGTATATTTCCAAAATTTATTTGTAGCCCATGTCAATTGGGTACATAATATGTTACAATTATTTGTGACGAATATGCTTGTAATGTATAAGTTATGGTACATCACTGTATTATAAGATTTTGTTATACTACAATTTACTAGTCTTATGGACAATACTTGGGAATCATCTAATCCTTCAATAGCTTGGGTATTCTGGGCATTACAGGTTTGGATATTAAATTCTAATTCTATTTCCGTCAGAATAATTAGTCCAGATTCATAAGGTAAATCTCTCTTGCAAAATAGAAATCGCTCCATATGCACATCGAGGGAGTAGACAGGAAACGGAGGGATGCATCAAAAGTTGCCTGCAGCAAAAACAAGCACACGAACATGACAAAAAAACCAAGCGAACAAATTTAACTAACATAAAATATTTCAGGTTCCCCAGTTTACTAAAACCCCATGGTTTCTAACTCCAGCTCAGAGCTTAGCTAGTTACGCAGCCCCAATCGCAGCGTTTGACTGATTCAAAATTTTGCACCTTGAAAAACAAAGCTTTGAAAAATCAAAACTCGCAGTACACCATAGACTACATGTTTTAGCTGAGTTTAAGGAGCTAGTCTTCTAATTTGTGAACACTAGTAGAAAAAGGGCTTTCTGTCCAACTTAGGAAAGACCTCTAGTCCCCGATGTGTTTTCGGCCGGGACTAGTGTAGCACTAGTCTCGGGCCGTCCCGGCTCCAACGGTTGGGAGGCCGGGGAGCCTCTAGTTCCGGGCCGTTCCTGACCTCTAGTCCTGGGCGGTGATACCACCCGTGACTAAATGGGCTGGTTCCTCTAGTCCCGTGTCGTATCACGGACCGGGACTAAAGGGGGGGACTCTAGTCCCGGGTTGTATCACGGACCGGGACTAAAGGGTCTCCTCTGTTTTTTTTCTTACTCACCGTTTTGAGCATAACTTTTGCATTGGAACTCGGATTTTGATGTTACTTAGCTCGTTTTGAAGAGAAGAAATAGATCTACATATCACAAACATTGTTCAAATATATTTTTCAAAAACATATCCATGATAAAGGACACAAAATTACTTTGTTTTGGGACTTTCTAGGGAATCATGTGAATTTTAAGGATGAACCACTAGTTATGAATTAAGTATAGTCCTATATATACACGATGGAAATCATATTTGAACTTGTCTCATTTTACTAATCAATTTAGACATATTATTTGTCAATTTTTGATTTACGGATTTGTAGATACGCATTATTCAATATTAAATGGAAAGCACAAAAAATATATTATTTAAATTCAAGATCATTATTACTTATTTTTTAAACTAAATAATTTTTTTTATTCATAAAATAAAGATGCGCGACATCATAGTTTAATGGTTAACATGATTGAAATCATAATATTATCAAGAAAACAACCTTTGTTTTTTGGAAGCTGAGAGGGAAGGAACTAAGAAGTTAAGCATGCTGAGAGTAGAGTAGTTTGAGAATGGGTGGCCGACTGGTAAGTGTCACTAGAGAAAAATTGAATGATTAGAGTTAAAAATTACTAAGAAAATGATTAGAGTTAGTAATAATAGAGACTAGCTGAAATCTGTATAAAAAAATCTCAACATCTTTAGTCCCGGGCCGTCCTCTAGCCCGAAAGCGTTGTGCATGGCCCCATGGAGAGCCTTTAGTCCCGGTATGTAACTCGTGGGAACAAAAGGTGGGTGCCTTTAGTCCCGGCTTCGTAGTCCCGGATAGAGAATTGGGGAATAAAGGCTCTTACGTCCCGGGACTAGAGGTCCGTTTTCTACTAGTGGACGACGCATAATTGTTTTCTTCCCAGCTAGATATACACAACAATATCTTGGAGAACCACACACACCAAGCTGGAACAGGAAGCCGGTGCCGATCATATTAAAGAAAAACAAAGCTAAATGCAACACATGATCAGAGCGTCCGTATTAATAGGGGAATCCCCCCTCGCCCCCTACTTCTACTGCACCGCACCCCACTTCCAGGCCACGACTTGTGACCTAGCGCCGTCGCCGACAAGCAATTAGCCACCGCTAGCACACATGCCGGCGAAAAATGACACACCGCCGCAATAATATCCGCTTCGCCGAGTCCTACGGCACGTAGCCCATGCTTGCAAAGGCGCGGGAGCCATGACCATGCGACAGAGGCGGCTCCGATGACGAGCGTAGGCAGCTCATCGCCTCTGACGCCGCACGTAAGGGGGGATTACATCCACCACGGACTCCCGGTGTCCCATGTGTTCAAGTACTGCGGGGTCGAGGATTACGACTGCAAGCGTGCAACCCTTCTGTGCGGCGAGACGAGCTCCACCGACGCGGGGAGGAGCGGCTCCAGCGGAGGGTGCACACCCCGATAACCCAGCACGTTAACCGCGACGAGCCCCCGCCGCAAGGATGCGATGTCGTGGCCTAATCCTCGAACATTTTGCTGGAGGACTTCGTCGCCGACAAAACACTAGAGAAGATGGTCATTGTGCTCTGGGTGAGGTTGGCTCGGGAGGAGGAGGAGCTACAAGAGCTGCGGCGTCTCGACGCCAAGCTCCTAGAGGCGGGGCTCGCCCATACACGCAGCAGTTAATGAACAACAACAAAATAAGACCACACGCTTTTAACCCAAGCGATTGTGAATGTTTAATTAACACCGCATCAAAATACGTCTGGGATATCATACATACGGAGCGCCGCCTCCCTTTCCCCACCCCGGCCCCCTCCCGGCTTCTCTCTCCCGTTGCGTCCGTCGACTAGGGCCGCCCGGCGTTGCCCGGATGACACTGGTGGCGGCGGTTTCCCTATTCATGCGGGTGTCCATGCGGGCTCTGGGCCCTTCTGTTTCGGTGACGGTTCTCCAAGGGTGGCAGAGGTCCAGCTATGGTAGTGATGATGCGCTGACGCATCTATGGGGCTGCGGGGCAGCTCAGCTCGGCGGATCTACGCCCTTCGGGCCCCATATGAGTCGTGGCGAGCGGGCCTGGTGATACGTCCAAAACGTATCTAATTTTCCGACCACTTTTGCTGTTGTATTTCCTCTAAACTTGTGAGTTTTGAATACAACTAACACGGACTGACGTTGTTTTCAGCACAATAGCTTTGGTGTCTTGTTTTTGTGCAGAAATTCAACTTTCGTGAAAATGCCCGAAAAATATCGCAAAGTCCCTATTTTACCCGAAGACTCACAGAGCCAGAGACGAGACGGAGATGGGCAACGAGGGGCCCACATCACGTGGTGGTTCCCCCCTAGGCCGTGCCATGGCATGGTGTGGCCACCTCGGCCACCCCTCGTGCCCAATTTCGACTACTTAAAGCCCCTTAATCTAAAAACGCCGGGGAGGGGGGGGGTTCATCATATTCCAGAGAAAAACATCAAAGCGCCGCTGCCTCCTCGAAACTCAATTCAGGGATCAGATGTTCCTATTCTGGCACCCTTTCGGGACGGAGATTTGGAGGAGATCATTGTAATCGCCACCACATCTCCATCAACCAACCATGATTCCCCCATCCATGTGTGACTAATCCCCGTTGTAGGCTGAGAGAGTTGGTAGGATTGGATGAGATCGTTCATGTAATAATTGCTAGATTGTTAGGGCATGGTGCCCAGTATCTGTTGCTAGTACTATCTATAGTTGTTGCAACTTGTTATGCTTAATGCTTGTCACTAGGGCCCGAGTGCCATGATTTCAGATCTGGGCATGTTATTGATTCATGAGGATAATTATTGTTTTTTTATCTTACTTGCAAGTTGTATATACACATATCGTTGTCGGAACCCGATGCCCCAAAGTGACAGAAATTGGGATAATCGGATGGGGTGGCTGTGATGTGAGGATCACATGTGTTCACGGCGTGTTAATGCTTTGCTCCGGTGCTTTATTAAAAGCAGCACCTTAATTACCAGTAGATTCCCTTAGGCCCCTGATATGTCATAAAAGTATCTATAATTTCTGATGTTCCATGTTGTTTTCATGTCATATGCTACATGTTTTCCTTACACTTTATGTCATTTTTATCGATTTTCCGGACTAACCTATTGACAAGATGACATAGAGCCAGTTCCATGTTTTCTGCTGTTTTTAGTTTCAGAAAAGTTGTTCTGGAAATATTCTCGGAATTGGAAAATTCGAAGCCTGGAAGTCTTAGAATTCTCAAAAGTTCCATCGATTCCAGAAGAGGCCTAGAGGGGGGCCACACCATAGGGCGGCGTGCCCACCGGCCACGCCTGGGGGTGGTGTGGGCCCCTCGGACATCCAGCGCCATCTCCCTTTCGCCTATTTATTCCCCCTGATACATCAATCCTAAAAACATACCACTTCTTCTCGAGAAACACCCGAGGCCGCCGTCATCGTCAACCCGAGATCGGGAGGGTTCTGAAACTCTCCCTGGCACCCTGCCGGGAGGGGAATTCATCACCGGAGGGGTCTACACCACCATGTCCGCCTCCGGAATGATGCGTAAGTAGTTCACCCTTGGACTGCGGGTCCATAGCAGTAGCTAGATGGTTGTACTCTCCACTTTATGCCTCATGTTTAGATCTCGGGAGCTGCCTCACATGATTGAGATCATCTATTTGTAATGCTACATGTTGTGTTTGCTGGGATCCGATGATTATTGAATGCTATGTCTGTTGATTATCAATCTATCATGTTATCTTCTCAGTCGGAGTTTGTAGCGGCCGAATTCACGAGAAACCGCGACGACGGATCCCGCGGCACTCGCGAGTGGCGGCCAAATCCAGATGACAAATCACCCGAAGAGGATGTTGACAGATACTGCTCCCTGCATCTGTTCACGGAGAAGCACACGGGCAAGCTCAAGGCCACCCATCTCCTCAAGGACTGCCAGAAATTTCTGAATATCCACGAGGTGTACTCGAGAAGCATCGAATCGCCACAACCCAGGGATACCCACAAGTACCTAGAGGCAATGCAGTCGCGCCAAACGCACCACCGCCGCCCCCACCTCCACAAGCAACGCAACACAACATGGTGCTAGCCACAAACCGAACAGCAGCAAATCCGGGAGCCAACGGATACCCCAACCCTCATGAAACCATAGGCATGATATAGAAGATCTGCCCGTCTCGACGATTCAAGAAGACCAATACTCGCAATGTCAACATGGCAGTACAAGCACCACCGTCCAAAATAGAGTACCTAAAGATGTCTGAGCACCCAATCACTTTCTCTGGGGAGGACCACCCACCACGGGTATACACCGACCAACACACGCAGCGCTCGTCATCCAGACACAAATACGAAACTACGACCTAGACAGGGTATTCATGGATGGAGGCAGCGGGATAAACATCATATCCGGGCGACATAACGGGCTGCCGTAACAGGCTCTGTGGGGCCCACCTACGCCTCTACGCTGACGGGGAACACGCGACGCCAACGAGCCTGGATGCCGACGGCACTACGCGGGCAGCCACCATCGGGCCACCTCTTTGCCGACGGGGATCGCGTGTACGCCGACGGTGGCCAGCCGTCGGCGTCTAGACTGTGTGCTATAGTGCTGGGGGTAGAACCTCCATTTAAAAAAAATGTAACTATATGTGTGTTGTCTGGTTTATATATTAAGTAACAGTAAAACTCAACCATCTACGCCCTCCCACAGCAACTTGACGTTTTGAACCATTGGATATGCCTTTTGAACGTTCCAGATTGCTTTGTCCTTCCACCGAATGTCGCTGTCTCGTTTCACCGTGCGAGTCCACACACCCAGTTGAGTCAAAGTGTCAAACCTCTACGGGCTTCTGCTCTGAAGATCAATCTGGGCTCCTTCTCATGACTCGAGCTAGTTTTAGCTGCAATCATTTCCTCCATGGTCGAGGCCCACTGCCAAGAGCTCCATGGGCTAGTTTTAGCCTTCGTCTGTATGTGTGTGTCTGGGAAGCATGTGTGGTTATTTGGTCCGCGCAGAAGTCGATTTGTCCCCATAGTGCTTGAAGTGCGGCCACCAATGGCTCTGGCGATGCAATTTCGTTTCCAGGGTGGGTTGCCCTTTCGTCTCCATTCCCTAATGATGGTGGTGGAGCCGTGGAGGCCAGTTTCATTCCCTTCTCTTTCATGATTGATATCTTCATGTCTATATATATTCATTTACCTCACACACATAGCCATGTATCTATAGCGATAGGATGGTGACGGCCACACTGCCGGCACAGGGCTTGTCTTTGAGGAGCTAGAGGGCGGTCGCATATACCCTTCGTCATCTATGCTACCCAATGGAGGAGGCGTGCGGTGTGTCGGCAACGTTTCTTCGGCTGTGCCGTCTCTTAGTCCAAGCCTTTTCTCCACCGTCGATCTTTGCCAGTGCCCAGTGGCCGCCACCGCTGACGACTAGCTCTTCTTTCTCTCCTATAGCCTCCACTCCATGGCAGATGCTTCCGGCTCCACCATCAATGCATTCTCTCGGCTTTGTGTTGGTTCTTCCCCGCCTATCGTGCCTCTGAGGTATACCCGTTGCAAGAAATCACTCTGTAATTTATAGAGCAAGCAAGAATACTGCAAATCATGTCTCGGTTGCACTGCTAAGCGGTGATTACTTCGTCATTATGTGCTAACAAATGCTGAAAATAAGTTTTGGGCAACAAGACGTTTCTGAAATAGAAAGCACATTTTTTGTCAGGCATTATAAAATTCAAGTATTTCTTTCTTCTTTTTACACAAACAGCAAACCCCAGGAAGGGCCTGCATTCCATTACTTTTGCAAATAACGGAACAACCACCAACATTCCAGGAGTTTTTGTTCGCCCCTTACAGCCTCACAGACAGATGACAAAAAGAAAAGCGAACTACGACTTGCCGATGCAATCTCCAACCAAACCAACAGCAAGCTAGGGAAGGCCCAGAAGGGCTCTAGCCTAAGCTGCACAAGACTACGCAAAACATAGCAGGGATCTCCAAGACCCAGGTACCAACAATACACAAACAAAAAGGACCAAAGTTCATAACATCCAGCAGGAGCAAAAGAACCCCCCAATCAGCGCTCCTCTTCGACCCCATCTGATCTTTTCTCCTCCTCCTCGACCAGCATTGCCTTCATAAGGTCTCGCTGTTATGGCCAAGACGCTTGCACGCGGTGAATTCCTTCTGTTCTCCAATGAAATCGCAGTTTGAAGCAGCAAATCAGCCCCAGCTCGAATGTCAGCATGTTCATGCGCTGGATGGAGATCTGCCCAATAATTGAGAAAAACACATGTATAACTGATTAGTTCAAAAAGAGACATGATCATCTTCTTCTCAAAGCATGCACGGTTTCTGATTTTCCAAATGGCCCGGCAAACTGCAGCTACACCAGTAATCTGAATGTTACGACTGGCCTGTAAGTATTGAGGAATGCACCAAAAGAACTGAAGGAAGGATCCAGGCCTATTATTGGCTCCAACCATAGAACCAATCATACTCCAGATATATTTTGCCGCATCACAAGTAAAGAACAAGTGCAGAATGGACTCTTCTTCATTGCAGAACTGACATTTATAACTGCCAATCCATTTCCTTTTCCTAATATTATCTTTAGTTGCAACGGCATCGTGCCAAATCAACCAAAGCCAGACCTTAATTTTAAAAGGAATTTTAGCTTTCCACAGGTGATTAAATGACCTGTCCAAGCCATTGCTAGAGATGAAATTATACATGGACTTGAGAGAAAAAAACTCCATTTTTTGTCGACTTCCATCTGGGGGAGTCCTTATTGTTGTTTAAATCAATCCGAGCCATTTTATTCTGCATATTTCTCATATCCCATTCCAGGTCACTGGTCAGCCATCTTCTAAAGCTAGGTAATGCACTGTTCATTACAGATATCAAACAGCCCGGGGAAAACATCTTTAAGAGCCATGTGCCACACCATGCATCACACCAGAAGTCAGTTCCCTTCCCATCAAGTCTTTCTTTCTGAAGTTGCATTTAATTAATTGAGACTGACACAATGTGCTACTGTAGGAATTGGATCGAGTTAAGGGATATCGACCCTCATCTCCTAACCAGTGTTGGTGTTCACCGATTTGCCGTTGGATTTACTGTTGGTCCCAATTGCAAAATGGTGTAAAAAGACCAAGCTTTGGAAGCCCTCTCTGGTTTGGGTTGACATTTTTCAGCCTGCAAGGGTTCACCAAACGCTAACAGACTTGCTAACCAGCTCGTGTTGTAAGCTGGTTACATTCATATTTTAAGTTCCTCTCTGTCTTCCTGATGTATTCAACAATATGTATTCAACTTTCTCCTTTTGCGATTATTTCGGCTACTCGTGTTGATAAATTAATGTGGATACCTTTTTTTCTACATTTTCATTACTGCTCGTATGCTCTTATTCTCTGTAACAAGCACTGCCTTGTGTTTGCTGATATGTATCAACTTCCGAATCTCCAACAAAAATCATGGTGTTAAGCTGCGCCTAGCTGTTCATCGTCTTTCCGACTTCCTCGCCATGAACAACGAGACTAACAGATAAATAATGGTGTTCGACAAACGATTTGCATTTATATATGTATATATCATGTACTCATTGACTTTCCCTAGACATTGCTCCGGCTTTGGCATCAATATCTCTACTTTTTTCTTCTTTTGATGGTATAATCATTAGCGATTTAGATGGTTGTACCTAAAAGTTAAATAAACCACATCCAAATCTCCGATTTTAAGATACTCCCTCTATTCACAGTTACATTGCTTCTTGGTTTTCAATCGACATTCAATTGGTTTTCAATTGTATACACGGTACTTATTTGCTTATTCACTATTTTATAAAATGGACGGGCGCGGCAACGCGCGTATCTCCGTTCTAGTATGCCATAGATATCGTCTAACCAGTTGAAATGACAAATTTGGTGGTGCCCCAGCGCTTGCGTTGATTGTAATTAAATCGTTGTTGGGTTTATTGAGACAACGATTTTCTGGCGAATTATAGGGCGAGTCGCAATCAGTTGGCGACACTTGACTTGTTTCTACATACAGTCGTCGTCTCATCATGAAGGACCACACATTTATTTTGTGATGGCAATCTGCAGACCAAGAAAAGTCGATATACCAATTGCCAAATTCCGGTAGAACCTTCGGTATATTGCCTATGGAACGTGTGGTGACCGGTAGGTGTAGACTTCGCGTTAAGTCGTCCAACTAAAATGAACAGTAATTTCTTCTCGCTCGGATAAATTCCTTTTACTGATGTTTCAGGATCATTTATCTTCCCTCGCGCACATACCATCTGGGGCTGTTACACGCAAGATCGAACCAACGGGGACACGAGATTTTAACGTGTGGAA
Source organism: Alopecurus myosuroides (assembly GCA_028641055.1). Classification (NCBI taxonomy): domain Eukaryota; kingdom Viridiplantae; phylum Streptophyta; class Magnoliopsida; order Poales; family Poaceae; genus Alopecurus; species Alopecurus myosuroides. The sequence continues at coordinate 440,098,111 of CM054060.1, read as the reverse complement.
AACCCTTCCAACAAGGAAGAGAAAGAACCACGGGCGCCAGCCATCAATACTTCACTATTTCGGGTGTGGTTATAAATGCGCCGGGATTTACAATGTGTGGCTTATCCCGTGCGGCGGCTTACAAGAGGTATATAAAGGCGGTCCTGACCTAACTAGGTCGGTAACAGTGATTCCAACTTCAACTCGGTAACAAGTCGTACCGTACCTCGCGTAGCTAGGTCCGGCGACGGGCCTCGCGTAGCGGAGACCGAACTTTTCTTTATCTTCATATGAATTTGGATCACCATAAAATAACAGGGGCTACGTACTCCACCTCTAGTTCAAGTTGGTTAGATTTTATTTTTAAATACCGTAATTGCGAGGGCGTCATACTGGAGTACAAGTTTTGTTAGCATTTAAAAATTAACTTTATAGTTTGATACATACATATATAAATTCATCTTGCATCAACTTAATTTGAGGACTAACTATTGATATGTCAGCTAACTACTTGTCCACAAAATATACTTCTTGTTCAGCTAAAAAAAATGATATTTATGTTTCCATCAAAATTTATACCTCATGCATCTCAGAAAAAATTTACGGCGGAAAAAACACTGGGCATTAATAGTGGCGACCGCCAAATTACTTTACCAAGTGTTTTCCCTTAACCGAGTGATTTCCCTGTCACTTGGTTTTAGGAAGCGGCTTTGCCTGGTGTCTAACAAAATACACTCGGACATATTCTGACACAGGGTAAATGGAATTAAATCCAAAATTTTCTTTTCACTGTTTCTATTCAGCTGACCAATAGGGTACACCTCCCTTAAGCTCCGACGCAAACAACAGAACGCTATACTAGTTCTGCTAAAGAGGTAGAAAAATAATTCTATGTGAAGCAGACCAGGAGGATATCACGATTATATTACAGGCAAGATGCAAGAGGGTAAAAAACTAAAAGGCTCCCGACCAAGAGGGTAAAAAACTTTTTATGTGGTGGGTTTATGTATTATTTCAAACACTAGGCCGCTGGCCAGTGGCCACTTTCGACCCCTGCGAACCGTTGACCGAATATAATAAAAGACGCGGGCCAGTGGGCCCTTTTGACCAAAAATGTGGCCAGTGGGCTTAATTAAAGACGTGGGCCTGGACGCGGTTGGGGAAGGGGAGGCCGGTTGGGGATTGCGAGACAGGAGCCCAAAAAACGAAACGAAAAAAAAATCTGCCGTGGCAGGGGAAAATTGGTGGAATATATATTTTTTTCAAAAAAGGTATCCATCCCGGTCCCTAAAACGAACCGGGACGAACTCACTGGCCGTCCCTGGCCCAGGTTCACCACGTGGGCCATCCTTACCATCCCGGGTTCTGTCACAACCGGGACCAATGGGGGAGGGCCATTTGTCCCGGCTAGCCCATCCCGGTTGCACAACCGGGAAAACTGGCCCTTGCGACCCGGGACAAATGGCCCTGTTTCCACTAGTGTTTATTTGGCCTGTGTAAAAAAAGATTTGTCACAAGATTTATGATATATAGCACCAAAACGTTTCTCCTTTTCTTTTGCGGAGGCAAATAAAGTAAATAGGAACTCATGTGGCACGCACATGTTTTCTCTGACCTACGCTAGGAATTTTGGGTTGAGCAAATAATGATAACAACCTTCCAGATGCCCATTCCTAATAATGTAAATAAGAAAGATATCTTTCTCACGGAGCCATGCCGCTGTGCGCATGCATTGCATCCATGCGTACGTGTCCCCTCCTTCATCTATGGTAGATGCATTCTACTCTTATATCATTCTTTGTAATACACGGAAAATAATTTTGTCATTCTAGATTGGAGGATAGAGTTTGCTAACAGGACCATTGATATGGTTGTGATAACATAGAGCTCGGCAACTCGTGGATGGATAACTACATTGCTTGGCAAGGGAGTATCATGCCTGTATGGAGGGATATCAAGCTTCTAGCGTTGGCGCTGAGCACTTGTCTCAATCACAAGGTTTCTTATATCCTCGATCTGGCCAGAAATCTTGTGACGAACCCTCAGAGTTTTGAGGCGTTCAATAGTATTGCTGACAAACCCCACAACTTTATTCCTCTCCCGGATGTTCTGCATGAAGTCATCGAGAATGTCCTCAATGTCATAAGACATCTCCCTCACTATGTCCCTCCATCTCTTGGTTTGTGGATCTAGTTCGTCTAGATGAGAAAGCCCCTCAAGAGCATCCTTCATGCCAGTAAGTTCATCGTTGATGAACTTGACCTCTTTTCGTAGGTTCTTCAAATTAGCAAACTCTTCTCCCATGAGGGTGGCGAGTTTACCCAAGAGGGATTTCATCGCGCCGGTAGAAGGGCTCACGATTATTTCGGCCATCTCTTGATGGCCAACTCTTTATCCTGGCTCCTAGGTATATGTGCACCTGTAGAATTGGGCATTATATATGTCAGAAGTTCTGTAGATAGCAAGCGTGCTCCTTGGAGTGAATTATGGAAATTAAGAAACCAATCAACTTTGTAGATACATCTTAAAACCATTTCTTTCGTACTATATCATAGCAAATTAAGGAAATCCAACAATAGAGATTCAATTACCTGAAAGTTTCAGTTGTTTTGTGTTTGCTTGGAGCAGATCCAAAAGTATTCATCGGCGGCAACGATTCACTGATACGTGGAGATCCCTGTAGACGGGGAAGAGGTAGCTAATCACACGGAGAAGATGCCCACTGGTCGCTGCTGGTGGATGCGGCAAGTGGTCGGCAGCCTATGGCCGATGTGATGCGATCCAAATGCTGGAGACGGGTGGATATACGTAACTATGCTGGTGCTGGAGGAGGAGAGAAAAATGCAGGGCGAAGACGACGAAAGAGGGAAACAGACAAATACCTGGAATTGATCTGCCTGCCTGGAGTGGTTCAGATGGAATAAGTCCGTGGGGGTCGTGCATGCATGTTGGCGTTTTATATTATCCAAGTCAATGATCCCCAGGCAGCTAGAAGCAATGTTCCAGAGATCGGACGGGATGGGAGGTGCCATGAGGTGATATGAAACATGAGTTGAGTCCCAGCCGAGACACAATGAGAGGAATAGGTCGAGCTCCAGAGAAGGGAACGACATGGCGAAGGATGGATGCAGGCATCGCGGGCTGCCGGCGGCTTGAGGATGGAGAGAACAAACCCTTGCTTTTTTTTTTTTTTTGTCTCCAGGCGTAGAACATGCACGTTCCTAGTAAGTAATTTTTGTACATGTGCAGGAGTGTTTTCTAATCGGTCACGTTCGGCTGACCTTTTTTCTTCAAAAGTCCAGGCGAATTTGCATGTACTACCTTGCACGTGTAACGTGTAGCCTTAAAAAACGGTTGGTACACATTTGACATAGCACAGTAAATCCGAACCGTTAGATTTTATATTAATGGACCATATATTTGTAGCCTATGTGGCTTAACGTGGTGTCTCTATTACGACCCTCGTATATTGCTTTTAGTATATAATAGATAGATTCTCATACTCCTTTCTGTCAGAACCACCGTGCCGTATACGGCCGTTCCACCGAGACATGTACACTGACCTTTTCAACCCAATAGTTTCACATCAAGACGTAGAACAAAGACTGTTTTAGCAGCGGGGGTTTTTTTTTGAAAAATGGTGGTTTAAATTAAATAGAAATATTAAGTAACAGTATAACTCGCCTAGCTAGGAGCCACCACAGCGATTTGGCGTTCTAATCCGTCCAATCCTAATTTAACGATGCTAATTAGCCGGTCTTAGTTTAACGGGCGCGCAACCAGCTTACCAAATTGTGTGCATTGTGGTTGATTCGGGTAATGGGGCCTGTCCTCACCCGTTAGGCAAAGAAAGATGGGCCCTGACTCTCCAGAGACCACCTTGACCTGCTCGCATTTCTTCTCGCGCGACCTCACTACTGGAAAATCGATTATCGCCGAGTCTCAGCGTCTGTGCCGAGTGCCAAAGCACGGGTCACTCGGCAAACCGCTCTCTACGCCGACACCCGCCCGAAAAACACTCGGCAAAACATCACACTCGGCGACCATCTTGTACGCCGAGTGTGCTCTGCACCTGACACTCGGCAAAACGGAAACACCCGGCGTAGCATGTTTTTGCCGAGTGTCCCGTGCAGGGCACACTCGGCGTACAAATAGACAACGGCAAATCAGATCAATACACTCGGCAAAAATATAACACTCGGCATACCGAGGAGACACGTGGCGAACCGTGCGTTTCAACCGGGACGAAACGGTGACGTTGGTTCGCCGAGTGTTTCCGTAACGGGGACTCGGCATACTAAGACTCTTTGCCGAGTGTCGTCGTGCACCACTCGGCAAACTCGGCTCCGAAAATTTCGTGGCTTCGCGCCAACTTTTCGCGCGTAGTTTTTCGAATCTTTGCCGAGTGTCGTCGTGCACCACTCGGCAAACTCGGCTCCGAAAATTTCGTGGCTTCGCGCCAACTTTTCGCGCGTAGTTTTTCGAATCTTTGCCGAGTGTCTAGGGGGGATACTCGGCATAAAAATGTTCCCTCGAAAGATTTTCCCTTCGCGCCAACTCCTCCCGCGCAGTTTATAGCTTTGCCGAGTGTCGCGTGATATGACACTCGGCAAAGCCGTGTGTCTATCTTTGATCCACCGGCTCACAATCACTTGAAAGATCCAACGGCTCCGAAGACCTCGAAGAAAACACACGATCCGTGTGCCTCTTCTCACTATATAAACACACATGCATCTAGCTCGTTAGCACATATCTACAACCTAGCACACTCTTCCATTTCTTCGCGCCAACTCTTCCATGTCTTCCACCGTACCCACTTTAACCTACTCGGAGGCGGAGGAGCTCTGCGCCTCAAACTACCCCTGCCCTCCCGGGTACGACGTCCCCGCCGGGTGGATGCTGAGCGTCGGAGGCGTGCCGGTCCCTCCTGTCCCTCGAGGTCTGGCGCGCCGGGCGGCCATCACGAACCACTACTACTTCGAGCTGACACCGGAGCAGCGGACGTATCCCCAATGGAAACTCAACTACCGCGCAGGTTGGGACGTCTTCTTCTTCAATCGGCGTGAGAGGGCGCTCGCCAGGTACGAGGAGGACGGCCCGCCTCCTTCGAACTTCAACGAGGCTGGTCGTCGGCTGTGGTGGCGCGGCCGTACTCTCCAGGGCGTCATGAACTACATAAGGAACGGCGATAACCCCCGCCTGCGCTACCCGCAGTCCAGGCGTGCTCCCCCATCGACATTTCAGCCCCCATCTGACGACAGCGACGACGGCGGCGGCGACTTCGACGACTACGAGTACATGTATTATACGCCTAGGCAGGAGTATGACTAGACCTGAGCCACAAGATGGCTGGGACAAATGGTTTGTCCATGTATCCTAGAATGTTTAGATCCACGTACTGTCGTGTATCCCGCTTCCTTCGAATTTCAATCTTGTCGTAAAATTCAAAAATAATCGTAGTGGTGTGTGTTCAAGTGTAATGTTAGTCCCAAGGAACACACTTCTGCGTGAGCCGGAAGTGGGTAGCAAAGTGGAACTAGTTGCTTGGTTGTGTCATGTTAGGCCCAAGGAACACCCTTGACAATGGTAGGGCCCACCTACTTGCAAGATTCCCCCCGTTACGTCAGATCCGGGAGTTTCGGGGTGTGAGCAGTCCTGGAACCCGCGAGAGAGAATCCGACGTCGGTGAGGCCCCGGCACAGAGAGTGATGGTATCTTTGGCACCCAACACCCATGATACAATCTAACACACATGGCATGGCAAAACATTGGTTTAGGTGGG